>MU790609.1:0-78452 GCA_027886635.1 Lentinula boryana
ACGGATCACCTTTGAAACAGAGACAAGACACTGGTGAGTCTCAGACACGGAGCTCGTTGTCTCGGCTAATATGTCTGCGGTTTGTCCTTTCAACATGCCATGCCTTCTGAGATAACTGTAGTATGCAATGGTGCCAGTCTCAGTCACTTTGTGAAGTGGTTGATAAAGATTGCAATTGTGTTATAACCCCCAGATTCAGGAAGTTCTCCAATCATGTCAGTGCCAATAACTTGCCAAGGTTCAGTAGGAATGGTGTGAGGATATAAGTGTCCAATGGGTCTATTGTGATGAGCCTTCATTGCCTGACACTTCTTGCATCCTTCAACATACTTTCCAGCATCTTAAGTGATTCTTGGCCACCAGTAGTCATGAGTAATAAGCTCTGCTGTTTTGTACTATCCGGGGTGTCTTGCAAGCAGTGAATCAAGGTATTAAGTGATGATCTTTGACCAAAGGGCATTATTCTTGGGTACATAGACACATCCTTTCCATTTGATAACTCTTTCAGTCTTTTTCCAGTCAGGATTTTTGGCATTAAGATTTTCTTTACAAATCTATTGATATGACCTCAAGCTTTCCTGATTTCTGACAGAAATAGATCTTCTGGAGCAGACATATCAAGGGCACGAATGAAAAATTCTGGTTTCAGAAGAACAAAGTTTTCATTGTCTTTTGCCCCTGTCTCAAGACCTATCATCCTTGACAGTATATCAGCTTTAGCCATTGACTTTCTGGGCTTATGAATGAGATTGAAGTCATATTCAGTGAGTTCAAGAGCACAGCATGCTTGTTGTCTATTAAGCTTGCTTCTGGGGTTTCTTGAAATACTGTGAGTTCACATGGTCCGTGAATATTTCAATCTGTTCTTCAGCACCTAGGAGATACTGTTGCCAATCATTGAGGGAATCCATTATGGCTAGAAGTTCCTTGTCATAGATCTCATAATTCTGCTCAACTTCATTGAGCAAATGAGATTGGAATGTAACTGGCTACCATTTACTGTCTACAAACTGGGAAAGGATGCCACCATTTGCAAAGTCTGAAGAATCAGCTTCAAGTTGAAATCTGCCATGGTTATGAGGAATGAGAAGGATGACTTCTTCACAAATCTGTCATTTCAACTCTTCAAATGTGAACTGCTATTGGGATGTCCATTTCCAAGTTTTATTCCCAGTGAGTTTGGTTAAGGTGTCGTGACATAGGCTGAAGCAACAAAGGAGAAGGGATCCGAGCACAGGCACAGGCATGAGTCCAAGTGTGAGTAATGCTCAACACACAAGGACTAAAGAAATGGGTGATCTCAGTGACAGTGATAGCATAGAGAGCTAATCACAAAGGTCAGTCAAGGCAAGCTAGTTCCCAAAAGACCAAGTCAATATTGAGTGTTGATACACCCTGATCCAGTCTGTGCCTAAAAACCCAGAATTTTGGGTTTTTACAAGTATTGACAGGTAACATCTCTAATTAGTCTACAGTACATTGTACATCTCAGGCATTGCACCAGAAGGCTACTACAGATGAACTATGATGGTTCTCAGTGGTAATACTCAGTTACAATTAACCTGTAGAAGTACTAAAACCCATTCTTTGTGCCACACTATACTTGTAGAACAAGAGCTCCTGTGATTTAATATGCATGATGAATCCTATGAACAACCCAAGTAGACTGACAAGCTAGCTGACAGCTAGGGACCAGCCAACAGAATTCTGATTAGAAAAGTATCATGATAGGAATCTGATAGTTGCAATGTGTCATGATAGAAATCTGACAGTGGTTTGACAAGGTTCTAGAACTGTGGAGCTAAGAAGCTTCTGGAATGATTAAATAATATATAGAATGACAGATCTGGATCTATAGCTCAGGATATAACAAGAGCTCAAATTCAAGAAGAAAGATAAGCTTTCTTCCCTCCCCACTTCTGTGGTGACTGCTAGTCCCATAGAAGGGAAGCTTGCTTCCCCCCCCACTTTTGTTGTGACTGCTAGTCCTGCAAAAAGGGAAGTTTAGTTTCAGCATCAGAATAAGAAAAGAAGAAAGATTAGAAGTCAGACAGCTTGTATAACAAAGAAAGATTGTACTCATAACTCAGAAAGAAAAGAAAGTAAAGTTATTCAAAGTGCAAATTAGTAAAGTTATTAAAAGCAAGTCAGATTAAAGAATCCAGTAGCAATTGCAAGCCCAAGTTTTATAGAACCTGTGAAAGAAAATATATTCAAAGCATTATATACAGAGTTGTGAAGTTTGTACTTTGAAGTTTATATCTTTAAGCACCCTTAAAGAGCTTGTGTTTGAGTGTTGGTGTGTGTGTGTGTGTTGGTGTTGGATATCTAGCATCTTCATTTTGCATTCAGCCCTCAGTCAGCATATCAGTGTAAGCAAAGATACAAATATGAACCTAGTTCCTAAAAGACCAAGAGGTCAAGATAGGGAACTGGTAGCTGTCTACTGCACTATATATACAAGTCTGGGATACTAGGACCAGGGTAAGAGAACAAAGAACAATAGGTATGAAAGAACAAGAATGCGAGAGTGGAATAGTGAAGAGCAAATAGGTGTAATGGCCCAGTATAGCCCCTATGTATTATCTCATCTATCTCAATTAGATAATTACTTATATATATATCAATACTTCTGTTACAACTATGCCAAACCCAGTTGTGCAATGGCCCAATTGCACCAATTCTTGAACCATCCAACTGTCTTTCATTATATTGGCTCTGTATCTTTGCTTATATTTCGGATCTGGATGGATCCATTAGCTTTGGGTTCAGGGTCAACCCACCATGCAACCCATCTTCTGCCAAAAATTAACCCTACCCAACTCTACCCATTTCTACCCAGGTTCCCAAACAGGACCTAAGGCTTCTACCTATGACCACAGGTCCTATATAAAAAGTCTACTATCTCCGGTATTGCTACTAAGTATCCTAAAGTAGTTACTGTCGAGGATAGCCCAAGGCAGGGGAGAAGCCCCAATCGGACATGAAAGCTATGTTGAGCATCGCTTGAATATTTCACCTATTTCATATTCTTCTCAACTGAGGGTATCACATTCCTTTGCGTTTCAGGACGCTCCAAAATAGTCTTATTTATTCTTCCATTTTCCAAATCCCCTCCCCTCAGTTGTTCACACTTCATCGTGTGATTCTGAGGGTGGGTTATCATTTACTACCTGTGGAATATCTTAACTTATGTTATAGTTTAGATCGTTTGACTCACGCTAGTTCTACAGGTAGTAGCAATATGAGTTGTTCACACTTCATCGTGTGATTCTGAGGATCGTTTGACTCACACTAGTTCTACAGGTTATGGGCCCCGAACGCTGCTGAACAATACACAAAACAAACGTACCTGAATAACAACTCAAATATCAAAAAAATCAGCATGACCAGCAACGGGGGAATCCCTGCTCCCGTTCCCGATATTCCTGATGACCAAAAATTCGACAGAGGAATTCAAGTAGCTTGGAAACCAGTAGAAAGAAAAATTACAATATCCCTAAAGAATCAGGGACTCGATGGTTACATTAATGGAATAGTTGAAAAGCCATCCAGTGGAAATACCTCGGACTCCACGACGATTAAGGATGGTACCCCGGTGTTCTCCAATAAACCATCAAAACCTGCATGGATGTTCCGGAATAATCGAGCAAAAGGCATCATCGAATCCTACATCATCGACCTCCCTTGATCAAGGAGTTCGGACAGAAAGACAATATGAGGAAAGTGATAGCCATGAGGAGGCTAAGGAGTCATGTATTTTGCGAAAATGAAATGCCAGACGTGTTCCTCCGTACCATGAGGGAACTGCGAAAGGAAGCAATCAACATGGGAAATGATATCCCTGATACAGTCTTCAGGGAAATCATATTAGTGGCTTTCCCGACTGCTGCTTTCGATACGATTATGCAAAACATAAACGCAAACTCGTCGACATTTCTTACCTCGACATCAGTCATTCAACACATTTCTTTCCAATATTCAAGATCGGAGAATTGACCCGACGCCGTTATACCCGGGGATAGGCTTCCCCAGCCCAACAGCGTAGCGTATCTCGCCACGTGAATCGAATCCCTGGAAAAGAAATTAATGACATCAGCAAATGCGGTTAAGTACCCAGAAAGAAAATGCCGAAATTGTCAACATACTGGTCACGTCGCAGAGGAATGTTTCAGAAAAGGAGGTGGGAAAGAGGGTCAGTACTCCGCATGGTGGAAAGGAAAAAAGGATGTGGAGAGGGGAGCAACCATAGCAAACATGGCAACAACACCTAGCAAACTTATCCCTGCAGTTGCCGAATTAACACAATACTATGGGTTGACGGCCTCCTTCCAAGGAGAAACTGGGAGCAAAATATACGCCAATATGGGAGCATCAGACCATTTCTTTCGGGATAGAAACGACTTCGTCACCTATACCACCATGCCAACGATCAGCAAAATCCTCTGAAGCATCGACACAGCTACGGATCATTGGATACGGAAAGGTAGAAAAAACTTTCACAAATGACAAGCAAGACATTGTTATCGCGTTTGAGAATGCCCTACATGTTCCAGATGTATCCTACAACCTTATATCCATATCCAAGATGGATGCCCTCGGTTATCAGATCTTATTCGGAAAAGGGATGGCGAAGTTCTTCAGCCCCTCAGGGACTCACTTCCTCACAGGATATGGATTGGGGGGCTTGTACCGTCTGCGGGAGAAAACGGGAGATCCACAAGCTTTTGCTCTTAAGGCTAGGTCCTTGAACAAACCAATGGACTTGAGGACTTGGCATCGAAGATTAGGTCATGTCAGGGTTACTCAGATAAGGTTAATGGTTGAGAAAGGATTGGTTGATGGGCTACAGGTTCTTGGGTCTGTCAATGAAAAAATCGAGCAGTGTGATAGCTGTCACCTTGGACAAGCAAAGAGATGTCCATTTGATGCAGTTACGACGTGTGAATCCCGACGTCTGGAACGTGTCCATGTGGACCTCACGGGCCCAATGCAAACTAGGGCTTTAGGGGGATACTACTACTCCATGCCAATTGTGGATGGGCATTCAGCCATGGTGAGGGACTTTTACCTAGCAAACAAGGAATCTGCAACAACGTTGGAAGCGATGAAATCATACAAGGCAAGGGCAGAAAATGAAACTGGAGAAAGGCTTTTGTACATCAGAGTCGATGGGGGAAAAGAGTTCAGCAACGTACTTTGGCAGAAATGGACCAACAAAAATGGGATCAAACTAGAAATAATCCCTCCATATTCCTCAGCAGCTAATGGTGTGGCTGAACGCAAACATGGTATTACATTCGACTGTGTTCGGACGATCCTCCAGGACTCTGGTCTCCCACCATTCCTATGGGCATATGCATGTGCATACATTGTGTATACTGACAACCTCATTCCGGCTACACGAACAGGTTTTCAGATACCTGCCAAGATCTGGTATAAGAAGAGGATGGATATTGTGCACCTTTGCCCATTCGGAACACCAGCATGGGGTACAGTAGTTGACGGAACGCCCGGGAAACTAGATTTGAGAGGGTTTAAGGGGCGGATGGTAGGGTACCAAGGGAGAGGTGTTTACCTCCTGTACCTCACGTCAGGCCAGATTGTCTCAAGCAGGGATGTCAAATTCAATGAAAGAATCCAGAGACAAACGCTACCGGTTGTAGGAGAGGGGAGAGAGGATGAAGTTTACAATAACTCCTCAACCGAATAAACGAGCAACCCACAACTGCTGAGAGTGATGCTGACAATGCGTCAACCACGTTTACACCTGATCCCGAGAGAGCCGAAAATGAAATTCGAGAAATCGATGATATACAACCCTTGAGGCGCTCAAATAGAACTTGTATTCCATCCTACAAAGCAAAAGACACGCGCAAATTCCTATACAGAGAACAGCACGCTAAAGGATTAGGGGAGGAATGGGCAAGAGAAAATGCTTTGCCTAAAGGAAATTTAGCAGTGTTTGCACTTCTAGCGGAAAAACTACCGGACAAGTTTGGTTGTTAATATAACTTCGCATTGACAGCAGTCGGCTTACCGTTGGTCCCGAAATCCTATGCTCAAGCAATGGAGGACCCAGGAAGATGGTTACCTGCCATAGAAAAGGAAAAGACACGGATGGCAGAGTTCGGAGTTTTCAGCCCTCTCCAAGATCTCCCACCAGGCACCACAATCCTTAACCCATTATGGGTCTTCGCTCACAAGCTTGATGGAAAAGGAGACATTGTCGATGAGAAGGCGCGACTGGTGGTAAATGGAGGCAAACAAGTTGAGGGTATGGATTACTTCAAGACATCCACGGCGGTATTGAGATTCGAATCCCTAAGGATTTTGATTGCAACCTGGGTCACCCTTGGATACGTTATCTGGTAAAGCGACTTCTCATCGGCATACCTGAACGCAGACCTCGATGAAGAACTATACATTAGGCCCCCAGAAGGTTTTGAAGGTAGGGGATCTGGTAAGGTTATGAGACTGAGGAAATCGTTATATGGGACCATGCAGGCAGGACAGAACTGGTGGAAGATGCTGGACAAGGTGTACAAGGAGATGGGTTACCACCAATCGCAGGCGGACCAGTGCGTGAGAAGCCAAAAGAGGGAGACAGGGGAGACTATCACAGGGACATATATGGATGACACGTTAGGGGGTTCCTCCTCGAAGGAGGAGATGGAAAGAGCTAAAAAGGAATTAGGGGGAAGGTTCAGGATGAGGGATACGAATACTATTCAATTCGTGTTGGGGATGCACCTCATATACAGTCCGGAAGAACAATCGGCCACCCTCTCCATGGAATCCTATTGGGACCAAGTGTTTTTGAAGTACAGCCTTCAAGACCCGAAACCCAAAGCGACGCCACTTCCTCCAGGCATTGTATTATCAGCAGAACAAGGGCCTAAGACTGAAGAAGAACGTAACTTTATGCGAGACAAGCCATACAATGGGCTCCTTGGGTCCATCCAATTCGGACAAGGAGCATGTCGACCCGATGTTGCATATACGACAAACGTACTTTCAAGGTTTCTCCAGAATCCAGGGCATGCTCATTGGTTTGGACTAATCCACCTATGCCGATACATTATCGGCACCAAGAAGTACAGCATCACCTACACAAAACAGAGTCAAGGTCTTCGCCCCAAGACATACAACGACTCGAATTACACGGGCTGCATTGATACTCGGCAATTGACGACTGGAGTGGTCACGATGATCGCCAGAGGTCCAGTATTCTGGATGGCGAAACGACAGGATGTAGTCGCGCTCTCAACAATGGAGGCTGAATATATTGCATATGGAAAAGGCGCGCAACAGGCCATCTGGATACATAATTTCCTCTCAGAGATTGGTCATCCAGTGTCCATGCCATCTGAGTTGTACGCGGACAATACGGGAGCCATCGCGATATCCGAGAATCCGAAGTTCCACCAACGCGTTAAACATATTGACATTCGATACCACTACCTGTGCGACTTAGTTGAAAAACAGGAGATCATGATCCACTACATGCCCTCGGAGGAGAATCTTGCAGATATCCTCACTAAACCATCAGGGTCTACAAATCATCGTAGGCAGGTAGGTCTGTTGGGCCTCAAGGACATCCTCTGAGGCTAGGGGAGTGTCGAGGATAGCCCAAGGCAGGGGAGAAGCCCCGATTGGATGTGAAAGCTATGTTGAGCATCACTTGAATATTTCACCTATTTCATATTCTTCTCAACCGAGGGTATTGCATTCCTTTGCGTTTCAGGATGCTCCAAAATAGTCTTATTTATTCTTCCATTTTCCGAATCCCCTCCCCTCAGTTCATCATGTGATTCTGAGGGTGGGTTATCATTTACTACCTGTGGAATATCTTAACTTATGTTATAGTTTAGATCATTTGACTCATGCTAGTTCTACAGGTAGTAGCAATATGAGTTGTTCACACTTCATCGTGTGATTCTGAGGATTGTTTGACTCATGCTAGTTCTACAGTTACAGCAAACAGAAGTAAAGATAACAAGTGCAGATAGGAAGAAGGTTAACTAGTAAGGTAAGGAAGGTGGTATGGGTGTATAGCCTGTCCAAAGGGATAGCAATGGGATAAGGAGGATGTGTTAAGACTGTGCCGGTGAGGTTCCGTAGAGTCTTAGAAGGAATAGAGTGAATCGAAGTGATCCGAGAGTGATCGGTAGGAATCGAGGCTATGGTTTATAACCGAAGTCTCAAGAGATGTAATCGAAGATGATCGGTCAGCTCGATTACAACGGAAGATGATAAAGATGAACTAGAACCTTGACACTACTTTCGGTAGTGCCCCCGCTTCGTCGTATGGTTCGGTGAATGTTCAGAGTGACGAGTAAGAGTATAAAGACGTCCGGACAACGATTGATTATAGTGCGAACATTAGACGATTAGAAGAGAGAGTTCCGGATGGAGTTCAGCAGCAATCTAAGTTGATATTTAAACTGAGGAACTATGTACAAGATACTACAGCTTATATACCTGCATTCCTAATTGTTAAATCTATAACAATAAGAGCTGTAAGTAAAAAACAATAACTAATATAATTCGACGTCATCAATATAAATAAAAAGACAATAAAGTCGTAGCACTTAGCATTCGATAACCGAATGCTTTGTTCGACTCGATCGAAGCAGTCGATCTCGGAAGTAAATATGAATTACACCAAGTCCATGTCTGAAGCCGGAAGCTATACACGGAAGTCCGGAGGCACAACTGTAACAGGATGGATGGATAGAGATTGTGGAAGCAAATTACCTTGATCTGTATCATTGATGTATCACATCAATAATATATGCAATGCTATAATGCAGTCTGTGCAATGTGTACAACCAGTGCGCATGATTGTAACAGGGTTTAGAAGGAATCAAGGAGTCTCATTTACCCATTATCCTTTTGAAGGTGGTGTACATGTTTCCTTAACATCCCTACCATTCACAAGTTCTGCTGTGTAGCATCAGGAAAGAAACCTGGTCAATGAAAAATCAACTGTTTATGCTTTGACATTTCTGTTTTTGGGGGTGACACTGCAGGGATAAGCCCATTTACTTGCCATGAAAAGGCTAATGCTATGTTGAGTTTATATACAAATTTCTCCCAATAATTGAGTGCCATATGTTTTAAAAAACCCTTACAATTACCAAAATGAGAATGTTTGTAATTATTTAAAATATCAACTAGATATTCACCACCTGATCATTCATAAAAAGCACAGGATAAAGCCCTATAAGGCCATGGAGGTTTTTTCAAAATAACCTCCATGAGAACATTTATTCTATCACTGGCTTCATTGTTTACTTAGCATAATCTCAACAAACTCATGTAGAAACCAGGATTATATTCAATAATCTCATTGAGATTATTGTGAAGAATCCTCATGGCCTTATCCTGTGCCTTTCATAAAAAATTGCGTGGTGAATATCTGGTTATAATTATCTTAATATTCTCATTTGGTAAGAGTCTGTTTGGCAACAAGAAGCCAGCTTCTGGCTGGAAATAATTGCCTAATATAGAAATAAATTTTCACAACTTCTACTCAAGCGATTTTGCTGTTTTTTGCTTGCTCCAGCCTCCCAATGCCTCCACAAAGGCCAAATGTTGATGCTGCACGGCTTAGACTTGTTCTCATTGGGATCTACTACTACTTCTCTTCTATTGCCTTTGCCACAATCCTGTATGCAACTCCAGGATACTAGGCTGAACCATATCATACTTTAAAGCTTACAGGTCAGCAATACATGATTAGCAGTGACTGGTGCTTTGGTGTCTATTTCCAAGGCAGAGGTGCTAATGGTGGCTTTCCCAGTTGTCACAGTGGTGATGCTATCTGTGGATTTTTTCAAAGGTTTGATTTTCAGTGTCAATTTGACACCATTGTTTTGGGGTTTTGAGGTGGTTCCAGATGTTTTATGAGCAGTGTGAGCCTTAGGCATAGAGTCTGAAGAAGTTGGCTCAGTTTCCATGAACGAGCAAGCAAAAAACAGCAGAAAGGCTCGGGTAGAAGTTGTAAAAATTTATTTCTATATTAGGCAATTATTGTTGAGGTTGAGGGGAGCGCTAGGCGAGACATCTAGCATTGTCTGCGGAGATTGGAGACCTTGCTCCCAATTTCCGTAGTGCGCCCCCTGACTGAGGGTATGGAATGGGCAATACAAGTCGTATTTGCCCGTTTGTATGTCTTACTATATTTTGCTTAAATATGTATCTGCTGTATTACTTACTCTCAGATCTTACACCCCGAGTGTGTTCTGAGAGTAAGTTGTATTCATTAGCATCATTTCAGTTACTTATATTAATATTGTCTACGTAGTCCTAGCTTACAGGTATGTACAAATACAACTGAGATCTTACACCCTGAGTGTGTTCTGAGATCCTAGCTTACAATTATTTCCAGCCAGAAGCTGGCTTCTTGTTGCCGAACAGACTTTAATTGTAAGGCCCCGTTCAGGAACCCGGGTAGAAATGGGTAGGGTTGGGTAGGGTTAGTTTTTGGCAGAAGATGGGTTGCATGGTGGGTTGACCCTGAAACCAAAGCCTACCTTGGTGTTTGGTAAACTTGTCACACCATTACTTTGTCTGTCACTGTCTTTTTGGCACATTGTTCTCTTTATACTTTATTAATAAGCTCTCTATGATGTCAGATACCATGTGGAAAAAAGGCTGTCTGGAGTATTGCCAAATGAGGAATCAAGAGCCATGATGTCATGACTTCAACATGTAGAAGTGGTGATGTCATTAGGTTGAATTCTTGTTTGGTCTTGTTATATACTAGGGATAAAGTAGTGATGACATCATAAATGAAAGGGTGCTGAACTGTGACACCTTGTGTCTAATGTGTGACATTGCTAAATTGGCGGAAATACCATAACAAGTTGCAACGCATTGTAATCCCAGCAAGGAATATAATATTGATGAGATGTTACAAACATCTCCGATTCCATTGCGAGGCCTTATAATCCACCTAATTTTTTGCAACCGTTGTCAGAGGATTACAATCTTAGTCCAACATCATGTCAATACCATATCATATCATGATATGTAACCGATGTTATATTCAGCACATGATATGGCTGGAATCTTTCATACTCATTGTAAGATGTCGAGGATATCATACCCCAGCCACAAGCCAGAAGGAAAATCACAGTGAGGCTGCAACGGATCATGTTGAATCAAGGATGTTACGAAGGGAGAACATTTTTATTGAGGATTGTGGCTTCGGCATGAATCATTCATGGTATTTCTGTCAGCTTACAGAGGATAGGTAGGAGAAAGCAAGGATCACATTGAGTACGTAGGTACATGAATTCAAATGATAATATTTATGCAGTATCTGCAGGCTCAGGAGATGATGGAGGAGGGGACAAAGGGGGAAGAGGAGGTATAATGAATTGCTTTGCAACAACCTGCTTTCAGGACATCATCTTGGTGCCACGATTATTGGCCGCATTACGAGTTCCAGTAAAGATACGGCTAGATGAAACATGTAAGATATATGTGGTCTGCAATCCGAAAAAACATACTTGTTCCACCACTTAAGCAGTTTCTCAGCCTGCTTCGGTTGCTCATCATCCTCGGGATCCTCAAAAAAATCCACGATAAAGTTCCATAAATCCTGATAGCTATAACCAAGATATCTTGCGTTCCATGAAGAGGCATCCGTCAGACCAAAATGAAGCTAAACCAGGCATGTTTTAGTTGGGCAATGACAAAGGAAAAACAATGCCTATGTGAATGGCAGCATATGCAATTGACCGGGGAGTCACTTTTGACATATGCATCTTCTGCGAGACATCTGCGTGGTGAGTAGCCGTCCTTTGAAATTTTGATGAGGGCGGCAGGTTTTCAGGATCAGCTGAGCGATCCGAAGTCGATGAAGGGGATGTAAAAATTGTTCGGTAAACCTAGAGAGAGATGATAAACAAACTTGAAAGGTGACAATGGATAACCATATGCACCTGAAGAAGCAAATGGCTCTGGAGAAAACCCTCGTCGAGATCATCTGGATTGACCCTGTCATCCCAATAGAAGCAGCGAGCGTGCGTGTGCGTTGCAAAGTCAAAGTCTTTGTCAAACTTCTGCACAGCAGCACGGACCCTGGAAGATGACATGTTAGAGGTGAAGAAAAGAAGTGAATAGGGAACACACTCGATGTCATCCCAGTCAAATTGGACTGGACATAATAGACAGCCAGTGATATCGTTCTGTAAGCCTTGCAGAGCTCGAGTATTGATGTTGAAGTGTCCAATATACTCTGGGGGAGCTGGGAAGACCACAGGAGGTGGAGAAGATGAAGGTTTGGAAGAGGCTGTAACAGTGGCTGTTGCGTTGCCTGGGCGACGGAGGGATGCGGCCTGTGCTTTCCACACGGCTTTCTCAAACTCTTTCCTCATTGCATCATTGAACTCATCGACACATTTGTTGAGCTCGGCTCCCAGGAGCTTTTTGACCTGCAGAGTGTCATGGCTTCTTGCGCTAGCAGCACCTTGGTGTAGCTAGCAAATTCTCTCAATTAAAAGTAATACAAGTGCGTATTCAAAAACATGCTTACACGTCTGATAATACTTGGACCCTCATCAGTTGCAAGAATCTTGACAACATTTTTCATGATCTTGTCCATCAGCAGAACCCCGGTGTACCCTCGCTGAAGCCTGAAGTTAAAAAGGTTCAGTCACTGTCATCAGTCAGCAGGTAAATTACTTGCATTCGCTTCTCTGCTAGCTGTTCTGCCATGAGTTCTTCATCATCGAGCTCAACGAGCTCATCCTCAGGAGGCTGAGATACTCTGTGGTAACCCTTGCGCTTACATTCATCATAATGACTCATCATCATATGAATGTCCTTGTATACAGATACAAGCCAAGGGAGAGCTCGATCTTGGATAACTACTTGATCCTCTGACTCGCTGAATGGCAACAAGTAAGTTTTCATTCGAAACAAATCTCATCATAAGACTTACTCTTTCTTCCGTTTCTTGGTAATGTCTTTCAGTACTGTTGTATGCTTCAAGGTAAGAATTTCACGGCGTAACTCTTGAATTTCATCTCGTTGCACTTGAACAATGTGGTCAGAAGCTTCACTGCAATGAGAGACATGTACAGGGGAGCCTTGGGAATGAGAGTGGAACTCATTCTGGGCTTGACCATGGTCGCATCGATGCAGTGGTGAGCTGCGTATTGCTTGTAGTTGGAAATGATGGTACAAGGGAGAAGATGATGGAGACTGGGTTGGCATGTTCTAGAAGACGAGTTGGGGGTAAGGGAATGAGATAGGTCCGTTGAAACACATTTTTATAGTCTTTTGTGATACTAATCTCGAATCAACAGACAAACAATGAACCATGACCAGGTAGCTACCACTAGAATCAGGTGGGCGTGTTGTGCTTATGGAAATTCCGATTTCAAATTGTGCCTCGGATGAAACAAATATTTCAAATACCACTGTGATATTTGGTCTAATCAAATCGGAAAGTGCTCCTTATGAGCAAAAGATTGAAGATACCATTATTTTTCTGTACTCTTGGTACAAGCAGGAGAACACCCCCCTATATCACCTCCAGCACTCAGGCTCCGAGTCCAAAGTAATCCCCATCTCATGAGCTCATCGGACACACCTTTCCCGTGTGTCTGCAAGTGTACCCATCCACCATTCAAGTCTCAGCGTGCTCTTGCAGTGCACAGATATTCATGCTCGGCATGGGCAGCACATCTTAGCGTGGAAGCAAAGCGCCGCCAAGATGGAACTCCAGATAACGCCGATACTGATAGCAATGAAGATCCCGAGATTTACTTTCGGAAAAAGTCTCAGAAAAGACAGAAGTTAAATGTGCCCAATGGTAGTATCACAACAAGGCATCAGGTATTTAGTTTCTTTGATTTGGTCTTAATAAATAAAATTCTTATCGGACGGTGACTCGCAGATTCTAGAGTCTGCACCCGCAGTTTTGAACTTTTCTTCTAGTCCTGCCCCGAACGTGGTAACTTACTTCATTCTGCTGTTCCACAGCATCAGTTATTAACTCGAGCAATTCATGACAGGTAATGGGTATAGAAATTGAAGTCGATCCGAGTCCACAAAGCTCAATGAATGCTCCCGCAGCTGACAGTGGTATGCCAGATGCTGGTGTGGCTGCAGAAATGTCTGCTGCTGGGAGACTGTTACGTAGTACACGAAAATGCTTGGGCTGAGCTTAAGTGTTGCCTACATAAAGTACATCCTGCACCTCGGTCACTGTTAAGATCATGCCAAAGATCTTAATACATGCACTATATATAGTTCCAATCACCTATGACAACTACCTTGTCATAGTGGCCTTTTGGCTCAGTTGGATTTTGTGTTAGTGGTTGGGCACAGCTTTCACAGTCACTTACTCAACTTTGGACAGCAATAGAGACCATTTGGTATAGCGCTGAATTTAACGAGTATGTTATCCATTTATACACCTCCTTCCCTCGCCGTATCCAAGGCCTTCTGGACAAGAAGGGTCGTTGGTTGAAGTACTAGTGCTGCCATTGTTATCCATACCATTTTCACTCATCCAGCAGTTTTCACCACATTTTTTTGGATCTTTTTTGATATATTGTGTTCTCAAAGTCTTATGCTGCATTCTACATAGTTCAGATTGTATAATCATACTGTATATTTGTTTTTATCATTCATCTGCTTGCCAAAATGAAGGACGAGGAAGACTTGTTGTGGTGATGGGAAAAAATTTCCCAATTTAGGGGTGGGAGTGATGGCTCGCCGTCACTGTAAAGGGAGAGAAGAAAAATTGCCTAAACGCTGTGCCAGTTCTTCAGCACTTAGCGGCCCTAGGCGCCACTTTTTTCACAGGCCTGACCCAAGGGTCGACTCTAGGGTCAAGGGTCAGGTAAAT
The DNA here is from genome assembly GCA_027886635.1 of Lentinula boryana. Lineage (NCBI taxonomy): Eukaryota > Fungi > Basidiomycota > Agaricomycetes > Agaricales > Omphalotaceae > Lentinula > Lentinula boryana. The sequence goes on from MU790609.1 coordinate 14,876, forward strand.
CCTGACCCCGACTTTTGACCCCACTTGACCCTCATATAGGGTCGGGTTGGGTTGGGTCGACCCCATGAGGGTCAGGGTCGGGTCAGTGGTCGCGACCCAACCTTGCCCAACACTAATACTCACAACCATTTCTAGAGTTCTTCTAGCTGGTATACGTGATCTAGGGGCATGTCCTTGTCCTCGTTGTCTCTGTCCTAAGTCAAAGTTGGACCAGATGGGTACTCGACGAGACTCAAAGTTTTGAGTGACAGCATGGCAGTTCTTGATGGACAAAGTGACGCTCGCATGCTGGTGGATCTACCACCAAGGATATAAAATCAAAGGGTCAGCAGTTGAAAACATTCTGAAAGAGACATCGTCTGTTCCAACCATTGTAATCTTTCTCTTCCACTCAGGTTTACTTACGCTAATGTGCCTTTAGAATGCTTTTATTGACAGACTTGGAACTGATTTCGATCTGTCCCAAATGTTGGCTGTAGATTTCATGCATGAGTTTGAACTCGGTGTTTGGAAAGCATTATTCACACATCTCGTCCGTGTCAGCGACTCGCTAGCTCACGATATTGCCAGGCATCACACAACGAGAAACAATCAAAAAAGGATGAATACGAGGGAGGAGTAAGTCCTCAGATACTTGTCTAGCTACCAAGGAGGATAGACGAGATCAGAGATAGAGACTACTCTAAGAAATGCCCTATCTTATATACATATTCTGAAATGAACCCATGGGAACTATCTCACCCCATAACTGTGAGGCTATACAACGATCTGTCAAAGGTTGACAGACATGAGAGAACTCTCACACTGTCAATCTGTCAATAGTCTGACAGGCATGAGAGAGTTGTGTTGACAGCACGAGAATGACAGTCTGTCAACAGTCTGACAGGCATGAGAGAAATGCATTGACATTGCAAGAATGCCAGGGCTGTCACATGTATGTAAACGAAAGAAAAGGAAAAGATAAAAGAAATTGATAAAAAGAAAATGAAACAGAGTCAATTCATAACAGTCCGGGTCCTCCATGCAGTGAATCCAGAACTCATTGAGGAACTGGACCATCGGTAAGTAAAGTGTGCATTGAACTTTCTTATCCTCACTCTATGGTGCATAGCTTTCGTCAGATACCATCTTTCGGCTTTGATACAATTCGAGTCTTTGCAAACAATGCTTCTGAAATGAAAAAATTAGCAGCGCAAGATTTTGAGGATCTTCTTCAGGTTGGTTAAACTACTTTCGGTGAAGATTTGCTAACTCACAAAGCCATAGTGTTCTATTCCTGTGTTTGAGGGACTAATACCGGAGCCATTCAACTCTCGTCTCATGAAACTGCTTTACCGAATGGCGGAATGGCATGCTCTGGCGAAACTTTGCGTGCAAACAGATCGAACATTAGAAACTCTCCAGAAACTTACAGAAGAGTTCGGAAAACTCATGCGCCAGTTCCGTGATCTCTGTAATGATAACTTTCAGACCTTCAAACTACCAAAAGAACAAGTGAACCGGAAATGTCGTAATGCTGAGAAAGCAGCAGCTGGAGGTGCTGTCCCGAATGTACAACAAGGTAAAAGGTGCAAGACATTGAACCTGTTCACATACAAGTTCCATGCCCTGGGTGATTATGTTTCCGCAATAAGTCTGTTCGGGCCCAGCGATTCATTTTCTACACAACTAGTGCGTAATCCTTCAATTCTGAATCATTGACATCTTCATACTGTCACGCTAGGGAGAGCTTGCTCATTGGGTTGTAAAAAAGCTTTACAGTCTGGGAAACAAGAAGAAAGACCCCAAACAAATCGGGCATAGATTGCGACGCATCGAATGGGCAAAGTGTGCTTATGACAAATGGGGAATCTTCACAAAGTGACGCCAATACCAAAGCTCGGTAGATGTTGGTGATGCAATGAGCCTCTCAAAACATTATCACATTGGACAGTCAGGTAAAACAAAACATAATATCAACTTCGAGAAAACTCATAGTGGAGATCCAGCTGCGAAGGTTCGTCATCATCAGTCCAAGTTCTGTGCTCTCGCTAATTTAATCGATTGGGGTTCAGGATTTCTGGCTGGAACTTCAAGACCATCTTCTTGGTCGCTTGATGGGCATTGAATTCGATGGCGATACTCACGGAACCTTTACGGATACTGACCGCAACCACATTCGTGTCAAAAACGGTCAATTCATCTCTCTTCAAACTCTCTGAATTAATTATACTACCTACGATGTCCGTCGCAACCAGGACTCTATCAATCCATGCACACATGCAGACATCATGATGCATTCCCCCGAAACTAAGCCGGGTGCTCATCCTTATTGGTATGCATGAGTCCTTGGCATTTTTAGGGCATCTGTTATCTCTACACACCCTAAAGCATTGACGCTATCGGGGCCTTGAGATATGGAGTTCTTGTGGGTACGTTGGCTTGGTATTGACAACAGCTATTGATCCGGGCACCAGTATGCTCGGCTACTGAAAGTTGGCTTTGTTGAGGATTTGGATCCCTTTGCGTTCGGCTTTCTGGATCCTGCGTGCGTCATTCGAGCCTGCCATCTTATGCCCTCCTTCAGTGATGGGCAGACTGTTAGGAGCGTGCGGATCAAGTGGACCTCCGATACCATTATTGACAGTATCCTCGCTACGCTGCGCGGTCTGTGTGGAGTTTGTTCGAGATCAAGATAGTGTCGACTGAAGGTCGACGAGGTCAAACAAGGTATATGAGTGCTAGAGCACAAGTGCAGAGTGATATTGGGGAGTCGTACCAATTCAATATTAAAACTAAGGCTTCTACCTACGACTGCAAGTCTTATATGCTAAGTTTGCTATCTCCGGTATCGCTACAGAATATCCTAAAGTAGTTACGACGAATTGGAAGTAGAGATAATGAGTGCGGATAGGAAGACAGTGGACTAATGGAGAGAGGAAGGCAGTATGGTGTATAGCCCGTCCGAAGGAGGGGGCGACGGGATAAGGAGGATAGATGGATAAGTATCACGGAAGCAGATTACCTGATCCATATCATCAGTGCGTCGCATCGATGATGGACTTGACCATGTACGAAGGACTGCGTCAGTGCGAAGCGCTACGTGCAATGTATACAACCGACGCGCATGATCATAACACAGACTAATCAAATTTTGCACGTTTCTGGACCAACTCGAGCTCGGAATTTGGGGGAAACTCAAGATTGGCAATTCTTCTATGTCGGAATGTGAGTGTTCATAGATTGTCCTTCAAGTTCTCTATTCACAAAAACACCTCTCATCCATCATAGCTTTGTGGATTGGGATATGTATATGCAATACTTCCCAGGAGGAGGTGTTGGGCATGTGGCTAACCGGCAATTTTTTCAACAAAGCAACGAGCAAGGTGCTAGCCTGGGTGATAGCAGGGATGATGAACTAGACACTGACTCGGATGAGGAAAGCAATTCACCACCGGGTTTTGATGCTTCAGTAAATCAGCAGTCTCCCGAGGACAGTGCTGATGACTTCGATGAAGATGAGCCTCCTGCAGAGGAAGAAGATACAGATAAAGAGGTGGAAGAGGAGGAGGAGGAGGAAGAGGAAGAGGATGGCAAAGATAGCTGGCAATGGGACGACGGATATGGATCTGCTTAGGTATTATCTCTCAATCGTAATGGAGTTTATTCCTCGAATGTTATCATAGATATCTTAGAATACATTTCGAGTCGTCTATGATATCCCATTTGCATTGTATTAGATCCTTTCGTGTCGCAATATCAGCATTTGTATATAAGATGGTACAATATTCATACAATATCATACCTAGACCGTAATCCCGCACATCAGTATATTAACATCTGCAATATCATCTGACCGTCGTGATTGATGCGACGGATTCCAACATTTCCGCCAATTTAGTGATGGACTCTACGTGGCTACCCTAGCTCATCCTAGGTTCAAAGACATCGGCCTTTTGCCACCAACCCTACCCAACCCTACCCATTTCCACCCGGGTTCCCGAACAGGGCCTAAGGGTTTTTCAAAACACTCGATTATTGGGAGAATTTTGTACATAAACTCAACATAGCATTAGCCTTTTCATGGCAAGTAAATGGGCTTATCCCCGCAGTGTGACATCAATTTTGTCGCCCACCGTCGTGATGGGCGCCCAAGAAGCTTTCAGATATGGGAAACGAGCAGAAGTTTTGCGTCCTAATACGTTCACTCTGCTCGAATGTCAAGTTCACAGTCTAGAATACCCCAGCCCCCTGCTTTGCCTTTCATCGGCAATGTTGCCCATCTTGACAGAGAGCTGCCCATTCAAGGCTTTGCGCTTCTCGCTCAACAGTATGGAGAAATCTACCTCATCGACATCCTCGGTACGATCATCGATTACAACGATTATGAAAAAAGCTTTTCGTGATCACCAGTCCGATAGGCCGCAAGCTCATATTCCTAAACACACAAGAACTTGCAAATGAAGTCTCGAATGATGCTAAGTTTCGTAAAGGAGTAGCAGGATCGCTCAACGAGGTTCGATATCTTTCTGGTGATGGTTTATTCACTGTGCGTCGCGTTTTTTTGGACTCCGAGAAACCTAAATTCATGCTGATATATCAGGCATACGAAGATGAGCCTAACTGGGCGATTGCACGTACGTGTATCAGTGAAGCAGTTGCTTTTTGCTGGATATTTTATGCTGCCTTGCTATAGATCGGCTTTTGATGCCTGCATTCAGCACCCTGGCTATTCGGGATATGATGGAAGACATGCGTGATATCTGTGGCCAACTTCTTTTGAAAGTCAGTAACCCCTCTGCCCCTCAAATTATCTTGTTCTGATTTTTTTCTCCAGTGGGAACGGTACACTACCAATTCTATCCTTAATATAAATATATTCTCGATGTATCCTCACTCTTGTTATCCAGCTTTGGACCTGACCATGTTATCGATCCATCCGATGATCTTACTCGGGTCGCTCTCGATACTATCGCTCTGTGCTCCATGTCTTATCGGTGAGATCCTGTTACTATTCGTAAGATGATACTCATTTCGTTCCGCAGATTGAACTCCTTTTACACCGTACGGCCCAATTTTGTCGCCCGATCCTCGTATTAACCTTCGAATACAAAGGAAAACCAACCTGCGTTTGCTGCCGCCATGACTGATTTTTTGAAAGAATGTTACATTCGCTCTACCCGTTCAAGCCTTGTGCAAGCCTTAATGACTGGTGCTACAGCAAAGTGGGAAACTGATGCAAAATTCATGACGGATGTCGCGACTCGCAGTGAGTAGCTTGCATTCAAAGGTGGCCCTGAATTCAAAGCTTTTCACAGTCCTCAATGAACGTAGAGAAAATCCCATCGACAAGAAAGACCTGCTAAACACCATGCTTTATTCAAAGGATCCCAAAACAGGACAGGGATTGAGCGATGACGCCATAACAAAAAATGTACGCGCTTGCCTTGTATGTTTCCGAAGGATAGTCTAATGATTATCGATCTAGCTTCTTACTTTTCTAATTGCAGGCAAGTAAAAGTCTTTATCAATTGGAATATTTCTCTTATTGCAAGCGTTCAATCCACAGGCCATGAAACATCATCTGGTAGGCAATGCGTCCTATTCAATGCATTAATCACCTTTCCACCTCGTTACCAGGTCTTATGAGCTTCATGACTTATTATTTAATCAAATACCCGGAAACAATGCGCAAATTGCAAGCCGAGATCGATGAAGTCCTTGGTGGACAGCCTATCCAATACCAAGACTTGAGCAAGATGCCGTATCTCACTGGTAAATCGTCAACCGTTTCAAATAATGCTTTAGGAGCAGATAGCTAATTGATATCCAAACAGCGGTCATTCGGGAAACACTTCGTCTCGCTCCTACCGGTCCTATGCGAATGGTAAAGCCTTTAGAAGATACTTATCTCGCGAACGGGAAATATTTTGTAAAGGCGGGATCGTCTCTGGTACTCAACACATGGGTATATCAGAAAGATCCTAAGGTTTGGGGAGAAGATGTAAGTCTCCACCTTTTCGCTCGTGTAAAATTAGTCTAACGTCAATTCTCCAAGGCCCAAGAATTTTCTCCTGAAAGAATGTTGGAAGGAAAATTTGAAGCACTTCCGGCGGGTTTTTCTTTATTCGAGCATGTAATAACGAACTGATAGAACGACTTTGTTTAGCCTCAGTCCTGGCAACCAGTTAGTATTCAATGTTCTTGCATGCACAATACTATCTGATTGAGAACCTGTCTAGTTCGGCTTTGGAATGAGAGGATGCATAGGCCGGCCCTTTGCATGGCAGGAAGTCAGTCTTGTAATGGCCTCAATCCTCCAAAAATTCGACTTGTCGTTTGTGGACCCGACGTATAATTTAGGACTAAAGCAAGCTCTCACTGTCAAACCAAAAGATCTGTTCATTCGCGCCAAGCTCCGTAATCAGATTCCTCATTTCCGCCTCACTGCATCTATCCTCAAGCAGGTCTCGCAGAGTAGCTCTACGACTACTACTACTATATCCGAACCCGAAGTTGATGTCGCAGCCGAAGCAAGACGTCCAATATATATCTTCTATGGATCGAATACAGGAACATCGGAAGCTTTTGCGCAAAGGATTGCGAATGATGCTCCAAGCTATGGTACGTTGACATTGCGAATATTGGACGGGGAGCTCATATTACCCCGCAGGATTTGCACCTGAACTCGGGAGCCTTGATTCAGCCACCGGACATCTGCCTATGGACGGCCCAACGATCATTTGTACTGCTTCATATGAAGGTCTCTACTTTTAAGTCCGATCGTCGATGTTTCCTCACATTGATATTTATTGGGTGAACAGGGCAGCCCGCTGATAATGCCACTCGCTTTGTTGACTGGTTATTGACAGTTGAAAGTAAACAGCTTCAAGGCATTCGTTACGCGGTTTTCGGCTGCGGAAATAGTGATTGGACTCAAACGTACCAACGCATACCTATACTGATCGACGAAACGCTGAAACAGAGGGGTGGAGAGCGTCTCCTTCCCCGAGGCACAGGGGACAGCAGTCAAGGCGATTTCTTCGATATCTTCGACCAATTCGTGTGTAACCTGTGGGCGGCTTTGACGAAGGTGAGGATGGAATCACATCACCTTTCAAGTCCATATCTAATTTCCTGCCCGCAAGCTTTACTCCACTGTACATTCAGACTCCTCGAGCTCCGGTTTCAACGTCGAGATTAACCCTGGCACCGATAGGCCGAATGCTTTGCGCCAACCTGATGCAGCGCTAGGCCGTGTTGTTGAAAATCGCATCCTTACAGCACCTGGTCATCCGATGAAGAGGCACATCGAATTTGAGCTCCCTGAAGGTTCCACCTACCGTGCGGGTGACTATCTGGCAATGTAGGTCATACTTCACAAACTGGTATCTCTAAACACGTTGACCTGACGTTTACTGTCCATAGTCTGCCCCAGAACCCTCCTCACAGCGTTCGCAGGGTTCTTGCCTATTTTGGGCTTTCCAACGAACAAACTGTGAGTGTGATTTCTCATTCAAGTTATCCAGGTAGATGACTTGATATGTATATGTCGTTCAATCGCAGGTCACAGTCTCTGCCGCATTTCCAACATTCCTACCAGTAGACAGACCAGTTTTACTTGCTGAAATTTTGAGCGGCTACGTTGAACTGTCGCAGCCAGCCACCACACAAGACCTGCGCATCTTGATTGGCACGACAACGAGCGACTCTGTTCGGGCACAATTAGTCGAGCTCAAAGATTCCTACCTGAATACGGTTTTGTCTCGTCGAATCGGTGTCTTGGACCTCCTGGAGAAATATCCCGATGAAATCAAGCTCGATCTTGCTACGTATATCCACATGCTCCCGCCCATGCGAATCAGACAATACTCGATCTCCTCGTCTCCGTTGTGGAATGCCGAACATGTTACTCTCACTGTCAGTGTCCTTGAAGCGAAATCGTTGTCTGGAGAAGGAAAGACTTTCCTCGGAGTCGCATCCAATTACCTGTCAGAACTTGTTCCTGGAGACAGAGTCCAGATGTCTGTGCGTGCTTCTGCTGCTGCTTTCAAACTACCGGAGGACCCCGAGATTCCTCTCATTGCATATTGCGCGGGATCGGGACTGGCGCCGCTGAGAGGATTCATACAAGTAAGTCCTTTGTATCTTTCAGCATGCCCACTTGAATGATTACCCTCGCCTCAGGAACGAGCTTTGCAGAAAATCGCTGGCCGCAAAGTTGGAAAGACTTTGTTGTTCTTTGGTTGTCGTGATCCTGATGGAGACTATCTCTATTCCAAAGACGACCTTGCAGAGTGGTCGAAACTGGGTGTGGTAGATCTTCGTCCTGCGTTTTCAAGGTTTCCGGAACGCTCTAAGGGATGCAAGTATGTTCAAGAGTACGTCCATTGGCTGTTTTTCTGGGGTTCATTGTAAAATGAACAAATTTTAGTCGATTTTGGGCTGATAAGGAGGACGTTATCGATGCTTTCCACAATCAAGCTCATGTACGCCTCGTTTACCATTTTTCATGAGGCTATTGCTCATTCTCGTGTACAGTCTTTCATTTGTGGTTCGAATCAGATAGCAAAAGCGGTCAGGAAACAATCGGTGGAGATTTTGCGTTCGCTTCGACCTGCTTTAGACCAAGATCAAGCTGCCGCCGAGCTAGAATCGGTTTTGCGAGGGCGTTTTGCGACGGATGTGTTCGATTAGGTTGTAGACAGAATGTTGTACTCTACCGCAAGTGATGATATCAGATATTTGACGCCTCGGGCGCTTATACATATAAAGCTTCTATAGGTCAGGCAGGTATATTGATAAAGCTGACCTCGACGGAGTTGACAGAAATAGGAAAAAGAACAGGAAATAGAAGAAGAGGACAAGCATAGTAGAATACTCGCTAACATACGCATTAGCGCAAAGGCGGATAAATGGGAAAAAAAAAAAAAAAAAAAAAGCTGACCTCGAGTGCTTTCTACTACCACAACGCTACGCATCAACCAAGGTCATGGCGCAATATCTCCGTCAACCTCGCATTGAAGATATTCCCCTCTCTCTTTCTCCTGATGACAACTCATTTCTCGAAACACGCATCTCCCTAACCGAGATGGAAGCAAAACGTCTGGAAGACCAAATTTCGCAACTTCAATATCAGCTCAAGCTCAAACACCAAGATCTCGCTGCTATGTACAATATTTCAGCACCGATTCGCCGACTACCATTTGAACTCTTGTCCAACATCTTCTACGAATACTGTTTCCTGAAGGAGACCAAACCTATCGTATCCAGGAAGAGTTCGAAACCCCAATTACTCATATCACAAATCTGCTTTACATGGAGGAAAGTCGCTTTTGGTACACCTAGACTATGGAGTGAACTTGGTATCTTGTTGGGCCGAAGAAGTGGAATCTCCGTGCACGATACTATGATGGTCCACTCTTGGCTCGGGCGAAGCGGGGCGCTTTTTTTGAACGTCTCAATAATGCAACACCATCAGAACAGCCAACTCTTTTCTGAGAATCTTCCCAACCAACTACTTCCGTTTTGCAATCGCCTCGGATCGTTAAGTTTGGCGCTACCTCTTAAGTGTCTTTCTTCCTTCTTCAGCAAACATTTCGAACTTCCTGTCCTCAAGAAGCTAGACTTAGCTTTTCTCCATACTGTGAATGAGCCAGACTCCAATGACAGTCGAACAATGCCTCTTCAATGCCGTTCAAGATTCACAACGTTTCTCAATTCTCGTCAATTATGGGCCGTCAAATTGAACCTACCTCGCTCCACATACGATGACAACGACAAGTTTATCTTGACTCGGATCCTTTTCATGCTTCCTCTTCCTCTAAGCCAGTTACGCTCTCTCCATCTCGAGCTTCATCACCAAGGCGATTACTCCTTGTCAGATGCTTGTTCTTACCTGAACGTACTCCGGAACTGTCAGTCTACCTTGGTCAAGTGTCGGCTGGTACGATGTCCTACTCAGTTACGCGATGCATTGGTCGATTCTCCTAGTCCCATGGCTTTTACAACTTTGAAGATCCTCTGTTTGGAACAATGGGAAGATGAAAACGAGGCTCGGTTCATTCAGCATATTACCGTCCCTTCTCTCGTCACCCTCCGCATTGATCACAGCGTATACGGAGGAGATGATTTTTCGGAATTCTTCTCAAATCATCTCATCGACCTGAAAATACGCTCGTCGTTTTCGCTGTCGACATTGGAGCTGATTCGTGTTCGGATGATGTGTACGAAGGATGTCCTTTCTGTGCTTGCTGCTTTTCCCACTATTGAACACCTGAAATTCTGCGACTGTAACTACAACACTAAAGCGCTGATGCGTGGACTCCAACTTTGCGACTCAAAGGCACAAGATCCCATCACGCCGAAACTTGTATCATTGTATCTGGTGGATTTCGAGGTTATCCCGAAAGGCAGTGAAAAATTTATCGTCGACATGGTTGAATCTCGTACTAGTCTGGCGTCAAATGGTGTCACAAGAGCCTGCTTGAGCACTTTCACGTTGGCTTACGAACATCATCAACTTTCCGACTCGATGATAGCCCGATTGAATGAGTTGCTTGACTTGGATTTGGAGACGACAAGGGACTAGGGAAATCCGGAGATATATTGAAAAATAAAGCTAATTTCAAGGAAGATGTAATCTAACTTGATACAACCGGTGAAAGAGTTTTTTGGGGCTGGCGCGCTTCAGATGCACTCATCTCAAAATCAGACGAATGAGGAAATTTTCAGTTGCGCTGGGCGCTAGAGCACTGCCGGTGACCGGGCACAAATAATTTCCATTTCAGGAACACTAATAATCATTTTTGATCTGCCACCGTCACTGACCTGCACGATGACAGCCCCCTTTCGCCGGCTTTTGGCGCTCACGTCTGTCATTGTCCTTACCACAATCACTATTTATCTATACACAACCACAGAACATCTCTCTACTCTCTCCACTCTTTACAGCTTTTCTACATCGTACACACCAACCCGCCGTCCATTAGATTTAGGCTTTGTCTCTAAGACTTATGTTATTTCCCTTCCGCACCGGACAGACAGACGTAAGGATATCGACCGTCTCATGGACGGACTGCAGATATCTGATTGGGTTTACCACGATGGGACATATTTCAACACGACTATTATACAAGACTTGCTTCATCATATACAAGCTCAGCGAATGGAGGAGGATTATTCCCTGCACAGTATCATTAATTTACCATTTTCTTGGCCAGGAGATGTAGACGACCACTTTTTTTCTAACGGATCCGACTCAAATTCACTAGCTCTAGCTGGAGCTGAGCTCTGGCCTTCCCAGCCTACACCAGATATTCCCCTACCCAATACATCCTTAGTCTGTGCCGAAGAAAACTTCCGACTGACTAGATTTTCTGACCAGATGCCCCAGTGGCGGTACCTCACACCGCAACGAGTAGCGACGTTTCACTCGCATCTTACCGCTATACGACGCGTCGTAGATGACAATGCTCGTGCAGGTCTGAATCTGACCAGGGTAGAAGGGAAGATACAGGAGAATATAGCATTGATTCTGGAAGATGATGTGGATATGGAGGTGGATATCAGGGAGAGGATCAGTGTATTGCTGCCGATGCTTCCTTATGATTGGGATGTGCTTTTCTTGGGCACGTTTGTTTTTTCATCCATTTGTATCTTACTCATATTCACATAGGCTTCTGTTGGTCCAACGAAGCAAATCATTCCGCCGTCGAAGATCCCTATGTAGTTCCCAAAAAGAACAAACTCCACCCTTCCTTCCAGCCTCGCTGTCTACATGCCTACGCTCTCTCGCCGGCCGGTGCCGTTCGCGTCCTCAAGCACCTCAGGCACGAGCCCTTCGCCTATGGCCGTTCCGTCGACCTCGCAATCGCCTGGCTCATATTGGAAAAACACATTAAGAGTTTTACAGTGGTGCCACCTTTGGTGATACAGAGGAAGGTTACAAAGACGGATATAACCGTCTTTGGAGGTTCAATCTGGAAGGAGCAGTTACATGAAGGGGTATTAGGGACAAAGCAGAGTGGTGATGAGGTATAGTATCAGCGCGCGCGCTAGTCGACGAAGTGTTGGGCATGCTTCTTTCATTCTGACAACCTGTCACTACTTCCTCGTTATCTATGCCAATTCCAGGCCTAGAGTTCTTTTCATTGTGTTCAAAATCGGTCTTTCGATTATGAGTCCAGCAGCTGTCTATCGTCAAGATTCAGCACCAGGAACCGGACCACCTGTTCTGTCATATAGATATGCTCAATATTCACATAGCTGAAACCATTTTCTTCTCACCTTCGTTGAACTTACTCATTCAACAAACCAGACCAACCTGAAACTCAGTGTCATTTAAAAAACAAACAACACTACATACAGAAAAGTCGATACGAAACACAACGATCTGCTGCAGATAATACTGTTCATCCTTCGCTGTCCCGCTCTCTGACTCGCGATTGAGAACGGTTCCTGCTGCTCAGTTGGCAGCTGTGATTGGCCTCGTTCTTTCAGTGTCACTATGCTCGTACACGGCCTTGACACGGCCGCGGATAGCGTTGTTCCATACGCTCCTTCTCTAGGATGTTGTAGCGTCGAAGTATGCGCTTAAGGTTCTTCAAACGGAAGTTGTGCCACTGGATTACGGTATGCAGTTCGGGCGCCTCTCATTCTTCGTCGTCTTCTCAGATATATCCTCTCGTTCTATCCATAGAAAAATGCTCAACCAACAAGTCAGGGACTCTTGGAAGCGTTTAACTCACACATTCTGCGCCTTTGTTGTGGACGACCTTAGTACTAAAGAATGTGACTCTTTTGCTGAAATATGAAAGCCTGTCTACTTATTCTGCTCGTCCGAATGTAGTGCTGTTCAGTATCTTGAGTTCTTGACGTCGATGTCACTAGAACATGGGCCCTGATTCTCCCTTGGGAACCCATTGCATGGATTAGGAATACCAGTTGTGAGGTTGATTACGAAGTGCACGCTACGCCATCTTCTTAGCATTAAAGCCTACCTATAGCTTTCCGCTATATAAAGGGAACGTTTTTTGGTGTCAACCAAGTCATAAACTGGTATTTCCTAGGCTTTCCTTCAATACCAGCAGAATGCACTCATTTTCTGGCAGAAAACTTCGAGTTGCCATCGTGTAAGCGAGTCTCACTGAGCCCATACATTCACCATTCTCATCATATTGATTTTCTTTTTTGTAGCGGCGGAGGCATTGGCGGTCTGACATGTGCAGCAGCTTTGAAAGACTGCGATAATATTGAGCTTGACCTTTTCGAAGCTGCAGCCAAGTTTATCGCAATCGGAGCAGGAATAGTCACTTGGCCGCGAACATGGAGCGTTTTTGAGGCGCTTGGATTAAATGAGGAAGTGTTGGAGAGGATCAAGAGGGTGGATCCATGCGAAGAAGGTAATTGAATTTCATGACTGGTAACATACCGAATTTTTGCGACTCGGTCTCACTCTGTGCTACAGTGTTTCCAGCATGGGAGTTTCGTTTGTCTGACTCCAAGGGAGGGAGAAAAATCCACGAATTATACTACAGAGGTAAGTAATACATGAAGGCTTCATGACATTCCATTGACGATCGGGCGTTCAACTATCTGTCATCAGATGCAACCCCAACGAATCTTCACCGTCAACAGCTGCTAGACCTTCTCCTCGAGCATCTGCCTTTTCACTGCCAAGTGCACTTTGGTCATCGTCTCGTTTCATGCCGGGAATACGAAGACAGGCGGGGATGCGGAGTCGAGCTACATTTTCGCAATGGGGTTACCCTTGACGGATACGACCTAGTGATTGGTGCGGATGGACTAAAATCTGTCGTCCGTCAGACAGTCATAGCTCAAAGTCGTAGTTGGACGGGTCTCGATGCATCTTTGAAAGACTTGGGGTTCTCTCCTAGTATGACGAAAGAAGAACATTGCCATCTGGGAAGAAGAAGTGACATTTTGTATACGGGTCAGAGCGCATTCCGTGGGTTAGTGCCTAGGGAGAAGCTCGCTGCACTATATCCTGATCACAGAGCGCTCCGAACCTCAACTATTGTAGGTTTTCTGCGTTGGACTTTTTTTTGTTCGGGCTGTATTCACTAATCTATCTTTTCAAAGTATTGCGGAAAATTCAAGGTTGGTAGGGTTCAAATTATCCTTAATTTGAAGCGTTTTGGATTCCAGTAAAGTTTTGGTTTAACCCTCTTCTAGCATGTTGTCGTATATCCAATCAGTAACGGCGAAATCGTGAATGTTGTGGCCTTCTTTGCGGATTCACAAAGTGGATCTCCGGTCATCTTGGAAACGACAGGATCTTCCTCTCCACAGAATAACCAAGTCCCCACTGATGCTGTAGTAAATATGTATCCGGGGTGGGAGGACGAAGTTGTTGACTTGCTCAAGGTGAGGCCAGTATTTAATAATTCCATCTTCTCTTGTTTCTTGTTCGCTCGAATTATTGGATAATCTGCTAATCAGGTACAATTACAGATGCTCGAAAAGCCTACAATCTGGCCTATATTGGACTTGAACCCGCTGGAAACATATACGACTTCGCGTATTGCACTGCTTGGTGACGCCAGCCACTCAATGTCGCCACATCTTGGGGCAGGAGCCTGTACAGCGATTGAAGTATGTATCAACTTGAGTCGGTATTCGTGGGCCCAACAGACTGAATATTTCCTAATGATTTTCCTTGCTATCATTAGGATGCATACATCCTTGGCTCGTTGATTTCAAGATCAAAGCTTAACACCCTCATCGATATTAAACGAGTGCTTGGCGTCTACAACACCCTCCGTCAGCCTTATGGAAATGAAATAATGCGTTGGGCACGGGAGATGGGGGAGTTCTATGAATTTGATTCTCAGGGTATTCAGGTTGATGAGGTTGTAGACTGTTTGGTGAATGAAGCCACTGAGGAACATATATCGAAATTCCGCAAAGGTACAGAGAAATACTGGAGCTGGCCTGTTCGAGCGGCGGGTACTATAGGAGAAGATTTGAGACGCGGTCAAGAGATGTTGGATTAGGGAGATTTATGAATGTGTGCTCCAGAATGACACGAATTAATAATTGGGAAGTTTGAAACAACCGACACTCCGCGTTCTTCGCTGTATGTTCACGGGTATTTCGTGCTCATTGGTGACTACGTTGCTGTGCGTATGCCGTGGGACAAATTGTGTTGAAGAGTCCAGTTTCGGAGCTTGGGGTAATGGTCCTGATCACTCCCGGTTCAACACATTCACACAACTTCCAGTTCCATCGTAGAGTTTATTTCCATGGCTCTTGATCTGATCTCAAACGGTTCAGCAAAAGTCATTATACATCTCCCGCGGCTGTGAGCATGTTTGCTAGCTCCCTCCGAGTCCGACTCCTCCGTAACAGCATCAGATTTCTTACCATACGAAGCTGTTCTGGCTGCTGCTCTGCAACACTGCCCTTTTAGTTTTTTAAATTTTCTTTTACAAGTTATGCAATCTCCTAATGCATAGGCATCTATGAATTTTGGAGGCATTATCGGACTAATCAATTTATGTAACTGCAAACTTTACTGCTGAACCACGGTTTCCCAGGACTAATGATCATTGATGCCGGTTTCTTTCCCCTTCGCATTCAGTATCCCTTGTATGGCTCTGCCATAGTTCTCATACACTTTTCGGATCTGCTGTTACAAGTCATTGTTTTGCTGTCTGCGGTTGGCGTGCAAAGTACAAGGTCAATTAGCGCTTGTAGGGAAGAGAATGCTATAAGAGGTTGATGGCGCGTAGCAACCAGCAAATCTTCTTTCTCACTCTCACAACTCTCGAGTAGGTATTCAGCTGCGATGTCTAGCCCACCTAAGATCAGCACGAGCTCTGCAAGATATACCACATCAGAACCTTGTACTCCCGTGGATACATCTCCCACTCACCACAGACACACAGACTCAGATCCCGCCCTCCCGTTCAAACTTTCGCTTACTCCTCCCACTGTTTATCACAGTCTGGCCTCAAGCTTGTCCTTTTCCACTCATAGCCTCAATTCCGATCGATTAGGCTCTGCTGGCAACATTAGTCGTGGCCGAGGACGTAGTCTGCACGCTCCGGTTTACAAATCTCCTCCCTCCTCACGAGATACTAGTGTCGGTTCTCAAGGATCGGCAGATACTCACGGCTCTTGGCGTAAATTTTTCAGTCCTAGAAAGTGGAATAGCACGCCGTCGAAGAAACATCCGCCTGTACCAAAGGAGCAGACCGAAGCATATCTGAGAACGAAAACAGTAAATTCATATTCTGCTTGTGTTCTTCCGTCAAATCTTGTTTCTAAATTGTGCGCAGCGTGTCCATTATGCTATCAAATCGATCGGCGAGGTTGTTCATACTGGTATTGAAATCGTTGCAGACACCGGCGAGCTTATTCCGGTTCCTGGTCTCGCAACTGCCGCCAGGCTACTCGCGAGTATTTGGGACGCGCTGGATGAAGTCGGGGTATGTGTTCTGTGTATCTTCAAAGTTCTTTACTCACCTTGCCACGGCGGAATCTTTAGTCTAATCGATTAGCATGTCTACGTCTAGCTGGTCGCTGTGCTGACTTTCTCCTCGCAATATACAACGAAGTCCACGAGATGGGGGATAGAGTTACCGCCGAACTTGCTAAGCCTCTCAAAAAACTTGAAAGGTATGTAGAAAATGGACGTCACCAAAACTTATCTCAGTGTTCTTTCCTTGCAGTTCATTCAACATGATTCTGGATCTCATGGTGGAACTAAAGGATCAGCCTTTCTGGAAGCGTTGGCTTGACAGGGACGAAATTCAGGCAGATATAGAAAGATGCCACGAGTCTTTGCATGACTGTTTATTCCTGTTCAATGTTCTTGCTCTCCACTATCTTTATGACAGCGACTCATTATTGATGTGATTTCATAGATGTCAATCCTTACTCGTATTTTTAAAAACGTATCATCCTCATCCAGCCAGTCTTTCGAATCAATACCCGGTATCCTATGGTCTGGATCACAAGACACTGCCCAGGGTGGCGAACTAGATCCTGTCGACCTCGACGATCCTGCTTTCAGCCGCCTCCATAAATTCGCTTCCTCACCGCCTGCTGCGGACGACCTAGCAATCAACGATGCCGAACGAATTCGCAACCGTCTTCGCGAACTCCAAACACACCAAAATGAACTGGACAAAGCGGCGGATGTGGGTGACCTTCGCGCGCTCCTGTCTTCCGCACTCAACGCGAAAAGTGACAAGGAAATGCAAAACGTTTTGCAGGTCGCGGGTAAGGATATGCCGAAAGCAATTCGGACGTTGTTGGGAGTGTTGGAGGGGAGAGGTCCGCATTGGAAACCTACGCCGGGATCAGCGATGCATAATGCGAATTTGAAACTTCCCCATACGAGGGCGTTCACCTGGCCGTTGGACAACAGACAGGGTAGTGTTTTGGATGGGGAATATATTGAGTCGGATATTGCGAGGCTGGTTGAGCGGAAGGATACAGATCTTCCGAGTTGGTCCATTGGCAAGTGCGTACATGCCTACTTCTGATAAAACTTCTCTTACAGACGAGATTCAATGCTCATCAGGTCCGACGTGACATTTCAAGAAAGAATAGGTCGAGGATTTTTCTCTAATGTTTACAAGGGAACGTGGAGACACCGAACCATTGCCATCAAGGTCCTTGAACCAACCACTCATCGAGATACATTCCTCTCTGAAATTAACGTATGGAAATCCCTGAACCATCCTAACATCCTACGACTGTACGGTGCAAGTGACCCTAATTCCGAAGACACAACTCCTAGGTTCTTCCTCAGCCCGTACATGAGAAATGGGTCACTACCGGAATACCTGAAACGATTGGAATGGGACGGGGGTATGGATATGGGAATATCTATGGTTTCGGAGGTGTTTGGGGATAGCTCAATTCCTGATTTGTTAAGATTCATGGTGGAGATTGCATCGGCGATGGAATATATGCATTCTGCTGATATCGTTCATGGAGATCTCAAGGTATGTCTCTACGCCTCTATGATTCCGCCTTTTCTTTTCGTTGTTCATAACACCCATACCAATCAGGGAGCTAATGTCCTACTTGACAACGACCTTCGATGCATTCTGACCGACTTTGGTCACAGTAAGCACGAATCGGATATCTCGTACAAAAATGACAAGCATGCCCGTATGTCCATCCGTACTCATATATCTTAAACTTCAGACACTAATGCAGGTTATAGACGGGCTTCGTTGGCAATCACCGGAACTCATGGCTGGGCGCTCGCTCATTTCAAGGGAGAACGACGTATACGCCTTTGCTATAACCTGTATCGAAATCGTCACTATGGGCAGTCTTCCTTGGCCAATGGTGGCAGATGATGTTGTAAGGCATCGCGTTTTGGGTAAGTGTGCTCGTTTGGAGCTCCAGTTTTGAATTTTCACCTTACTCCCTTTATAGAACAAAATGCCCGACCACCGTTTCCATCAAAGGTCGTTGACCGTTTGGGAATACGAGACATGCTTGACCGATGTTGGGACGATGAACTCAAAGAACGACCGACCTTTTCAATCGTTGTCAAACAATTGGAGAGCTTGCAACATGGATTGTCTTTCTATCAGGCCCAGTCACCGACACAGGTGCCTCCTCCAATTCATCGTAGCCCGCACTCGGCGCCGGTGCAATTACCGTCGTCATATTCGGACCAGCGACACGAAGTAAACGAATATGAAAGACTCCAGGGCCCAGAGTTGACGGTCACCCCAGCTTCTACTGCACCTAGCAGGAGTAATACTATCAAGCCTCATGCTAAGTGATAGGACGTTTGGACTCTGACACGCACAAACAGTTCCCTAGCTTTTAGTGAAAATTTAAGAACGCTCATCACATCTTATGCATATTTAGCAAGGACATTTAATCACATTTAAAGAGATATTACTAGCACATATATGCCTCGATTCTGGAATTATTTAATGCATCTTTCTGAATGAATTAACGACTTTCCTCCTGAACTTCCAGATATTCCCATGGTCAGTGTACATCTCGTTTCGTACTATTTTTTTCAGGACTTCAACCTTGAAGGATTACAGTATCTTGCAGAACATAAGGCGCGGCAGAAATTTTGCCGCTCCAATCAATCTTCCAGGGCTATCTTCCAGCCCAATCTTCCAGCACATATACAGGCCCCAGTTTTCCTCGTTTTTTTACAATATTCAGACGCTACAATGTACTCAATAGTCGCTAAATGCACATGTAATTTTCAGACACTACTTCAAACATCTAAGTTGTTACTGCCCAGACTTGCAAGAGTGATAGCAGTCTAGCCTTAGTGTCAGGGTCAAGAATTTCCAAACAATGTTGCGACCTGACATCTTTTCGTCCGCTGTTCTTTCATGGGGAATAACCGAAGCCGCTACAATGAGGGACTCAGAAAAAGAGGTTGATGCTTTATCCAGCTAATTATCCTATTAGATTTACTGACATGCTACTAGCTGGGAAACGTAAAGATTCATCCCACATGCTGGCATATGACAACATTGAAGAAGAGGAGGAAGAGAATATAGACCAGCTCCGTTCATCTTCGCCACTGCCTGAACTTCCATGTTCAAGGAAGCGCACATTGCCTTCTGGAATACTTGCCACAGCTCCATCGAGAAAGAAGTCTACAAAGGATAAAGATCCTGGTCTACAAAGTAAGTTTCATTGCTTCATATGGTGGTATCAGCGGAAACATATTATTTTTATCATAGAAATTGTTCTCATGGTACCACGCTATGACAAGACCAATGAGCGCAAGACTTACAAGGACCGTTCAGTGGACCATGAGGATGTAATAAGTGACATTTATGATGTTATTGGCTGCAGCAATGCGAAAGATAAGCCATCCCTCAGCTATAAAATTGAGGGAGCTCCAGTCAAATCAGGTTCCATCTCGCTAATGACAGATGATGACTGGGAGGGCCTGTGCGATGATGTGCTGGCAAAGCAGCAAGCAAAGTCAAAGATATTCAAAGTCAATATTCTTGTTGATGATGACGTGAGTGTCCCACTACTCTTTCACATCTTGCCTGAATCCTTCGAATAGTATTTAAATGCGCTCAACCAATGGATTGCCAAGCAGGAAGGCAAAATCAAGAAGATCCCACAGAAAGGCAAAAATAACAAAAAGAGCGACAAATTTCAATCATTCAAGTTTGACAGTGAAAGCGACGACAATGACAGCAGTGATGAGAAGGGACTTACAGTCATGGATAAAGAAAGTCGCATTATCACTGAATTGGTGGCAATGTATGGAAATTGTGCACTCTGCAGGCCAAAGATTTGCAAAATTGGGCAGGGTGCTCATGTCCAGTTGACGTTCAGTATGCAAGCAGCATGGGCAGCATCATTGGTGCGCTCCTACAGAGATTTTATTTGTAAACACCATTGAAATTCGATCTTAACTTTCTAGGCACGCGAAGAACCAGGAGTAACCATAAAGACACCTCCGAAGACTGAAATGTTTCGACAGTTTCACCACACACTCAGCAGCCGACCAAGCCCATCGAATCTATCTCCAGATATTGGCATGAAAACCTATGGATCCAACATGTCTGTCATGACAGAGCTTGTTGTCCCCATTGTCGGAGCCTTTGCTGCAGCCAGTCAGCTCACAAACCAGCGCCAATTCACTGCACCAGAAACACCAACCCCTGCACCTCATACTACCCATCAGTGGCACTCCCCTCAATGCCTCGACGTGCCATTCAGCGACAGTTTTGATGAACAGGATCTCAATCCTTACCCTACCATCTCCGACTTTCTTAGAAGCCTGGATATTGCAGAACCTCAGCGAAACCTCAGCCGTTATGTAGAGGTATTGCACACCCTCGACTTCTATAATATTGACCATATCAGCGACCTTTCCGCCAAAACCCTGCAAGATGAAGTTGGGATGACGTTGGGTAATGCTATGCACGTTCTGAATATGGTGAAGAAAAAAATTCGTGTGTGTGACAGAGAGCGTAAAAATGTTCCATTTTGAATATATATCTATGTATAACCATACAATATAAAATCATTAGAGGTATCCAGAGTGCCCGAACCATCCTCGTGAGGCTGTGACAGCTACCTCATTCAATAAAGCATATAAAAATAATATTGGCTCTGAAGGACTCCCGGTTTCGCAGGCGGTTTGGAACTGTTGGCCATGTCGTCGAATAAGAGACTTGACAAATGAGAAGCATTCTTCGATGGGGTTTAAGTCTGGAGAATATGGCGGCAGATACACAAGCTTGACTCCCCTAGAAGCAAAAGGAAAACAAATTGAAATAGACATGGAAATCCAGAACCATGAAACATACCTTGTTTCACACATCTCCTCGACGCCTTCAACATGATGTATCCGACAGTTATCCAGTATGAGGACACTATGAGGGCCTGGATATGGATTCATGACAGCCAGCAGCCCTCGTAACCACAAAAGAAACTCATCCCCATTGTACCCACCGAGCTTGATATGACTGTAGATTATACCATCTACTGCTAACGCTGGGAGCATTGAGTATCTGAATATGAATTCAGCTAGACTTCAGCAAAAGAAAGAACTTTCACGCACCTCTTTCCTCGTACAAAATGCGCAGTTTTTTCAGCTTTTGTTCCTTTCATACTCCATCCATTCTGACGGTATGTTGTAAGTAGATTCACTGAGGACTCATCAGCGCAAACTAGTCGCTCATATGGCTCATCCTTAATCTGCATGATGAAGTTTGTGCGCTTATGCTGAAGCCGCTCAGCCGCTTTTTTTGAAAGCTATGGAAGCATTTGAAATGAGCTTGAATGGCCAGTCGCAACAAAGACGTACCTTTTTATTGGAATAACCCAGATGTGTCAGAGTGCGGTAAATTGTTGGCAAGGACACATCCACTCCATACTGAATGGAAAGCTCCAGCTGAAGCTCATCGAGGTATAGATCCGGAGAGTGTTCGAGAAGGGTGACAAGGAACTGAAAAATAGGAAGCATGAATTGATTGTCTTCGAGCAGAAAGACAGCAGACGGACCTTGCAGTGATTGTGATGCAGGATTTGTGGACGCCCTCCCTTTCTTCCCTTGCAGACCTCACCGATTTCATTCCAGATTTGGACTACACGTTGGACGACTCTCAAAGGCATGGCAAGGTCAACAGCAATTTCCATACTTGTCTTTCCAAGTTGACAATACTGGTAAATGACCCGTTGCTTGAGATCTGGAGAGTATTGGCGGCGGATAGGCTCGAGCTTGCGCTTTCTTGGCATCTCGTTGAAGGTGATAGCAAGAGGAAAGAGACCTACAAAGCATCCGAAAAAAGTGATCGTAACGTCACTTCCTTTTCTAGGCAATGATTTCAACCTGAGAAAGAGGCTATAAAAATTACATGTGCATTTAGCGACTATTGAGTACATTGTAGCGTCTGAATATTGTAAAAAAACGAGGAAAACTGGGGCCTGTATATGTGCTGGAAGATTGGGCTGGAAGATAGCCCTGGAAGATTGATTGGAGCGGCAAAATTTCTGCCGCGCCTTATGTTCTGCAAGATACTGTAATGCAATATCAATATGTGGCACTTACAGGCGATTTCTGCGGATAAATTGCCTCACCACTCGACCTATGCCTAAAACGTCTGTGATTTTTGAACCACGATCGGAATTCCTGCTCAAGTCTCAGTTCAGTATATATGAATCACCAACCTCATTTACCATCTTGGATTGGAACTAACACTACGCACAAGCTCAACTTCGTACGAACGTCGACAAGAGCTAACTGAGCAAGATGGCACAATCCGACGATGTGTACGATGTGACTGGCGTCAACGACTCTCAGGCTTATCTTAATGACGACTCGCAATTCGCCAATGACGGCCATGCCCTACAAGTGAAGGATGACAATGGCGATAGGAATATTGCCGGCGAGAGCAATAGGGATGCCGGAGAAGAGAAGACTGGAGCTGGGGGCGGCGAGGCGATGATTGGGCACGGCGAATTCTTTGACCCCGATGGAGATGGTGTATTCTCGCCGTGAGTGCACTTGTTGTTTTTCAGATTGTTCGCCCAAGATTTTATAGCTTTGATACTTTCAATGGCTTTCGCGCACTCGGATACTCAATCATACTTTCTGTATTTTCTGCTATGATTATATCTACGATGTCATACCCTTCCTTGCCTTCTGGGCACTGGCTCCCTGATCCATTCTTTCGAATACACGTGAAGGGTCTGCACAAGGCCAAACATGGGAGCGATAGCGGAAGTTTCAAGAGGGATGGGAGATTCGATGAGGGAAGGTTTGATGAATTTTGGAAGTAAGTCTCAGTCGGCTTGCATCTCTCGTTCTTCGTTTCTATCTGCGGCGGTGATACTTACACTGTGGTGTTTGCTCTCACTTAGTTCGCACACGGACGCACCTCACGCAGAAATCACTCCCTTCCAACTATACGCCGCAGTTGCTGAGAGGAGGTTGGCTGTGAGTGGGTTCCTTTAGACCTGTGGCCTGATCGTGCTCATGATGTTTGTTGACAAACGAAGTATGATTTCTATGGGTTCGTTGAAACATTTCCCATAGCGCGTTATCGTCTCGCTTATATCGAACTCACAGCATTTTTGCCGCTATCTTTGAATGGTTAGCCACTTGGCTCCTCTTCGGATATCCTTCTTTCCATTTCGACTTCAAGTTAGCGTTTGAGGAGATCAGGAAATTGTTCTTTGGAAAGGATAGAATAACTGTTGATGCGGCGGAATGGAGGAAATCGCTTGCTGACACGCTTAAGAGGGCTTGCAGTGGAGGGAATGTGAAGAAGGAGGAGGTCAAAGGACTGTATAATGTAAATCTTATCCCCATATCTGCCATCAATTCGAGTGGAAAGGAAAAAGCTCTGTACTGACGTGCCTTTTTTCATACACAAGGGAATGGCTTTCTATACTGTAATGGACTGGCAGGCCGATGCCGGGAACGAATGGGCGAAATCATTGAAGAGGAAGCATCAAGGTAGTTCGCCGTTCCTCGAGTCGTCTCTTTTGCACTGTCACTGACAGGAATCGTTTTTGGTGGGTACCCATTCAATCAGGAAATCCAAGACGATACCTTTGAGCGACTTTTAAAGGCTTCTAAATAACATAATAATTCGTTTTTTTTTCGGAGCTGTACTCTTTCAAATCTCGCTAATTACTAGTGTAACTACTACTATGGGTCACAGGGTTCTTCCGTAAACAGGGTACTTCCGTATTTTAGAAAATGTCATATTTTGAACGTTCTAGGTTTGTAAATGCCCTTAGACTTTTTATGTAGTACTTCTTAGGTCTTCAATAAACATATGGTACTGCACAAAGTAGAGTGTATTCAGGCAATGCATATGTACAAGTCCAAAATCCTTCAAAAATACAAGCATGATTTTAGATCGAAACATTAGGAACCGTATGAAGAACTGGTAGATTACTGTGAAAATAACATGGGTATCAAGCTACGGTTCTAAAAAGCTAGCGTAACAATTTTTGGAGCAATCCAGTATGATGTAGAGATTTGACAAGCAGATGAAGTGAAGAGGGTATGCGACATGACAATATTTGATCTAGGCCTCATGCCGTGGCCTCGGCAATCCTCTGCCTTTCACAACTGGACTTGCGTCCTCGTCCTTGCCTTGTTCCCCATTGCAATGTAGATAATCCAGAGTAGTTTCACAATTTGTATTCTTTTTTGCACAAATCAATTGCTCGCTCTATTATCCTCAATCTAAGTAGTAAGTTCAATGTACTCCTGCCTGAACCTGGCATCAAATGTACTGAAGTGCCGAGCAGCGGCATTGATGTGACTTTGTGTGACCCAAGATGCGGAAGTACCTGTTTTTCCTTGGTCATGACCCGACACTCTGAGTGTCAAGAATAGAGGCCCGATGGTTGTTCCGGTCGTGGCACCCTTCCACCTTATCATACACGTTTTAGATTATGCTGCCTTTTATTTATTTGATATACTAGCCATTTTATATACTCGTTATGTAGACCTGAAACGAGAACAGTTTCCGCCCTTTCTTCCCTTTGCCCTCATGTTGAGCAACAAGAAGACATCCCCCACTGACTCAATGTCCACTTGTTCGGTCGTTGCCGAACTGTTCCGGCCCCCAGTACTTCAACAGGTTATGGGCCCCGGCCCTGCCTATTAACTGCGTATCCCGTGCTGCCGTTATTCCGACCGCGCTTAGCGCCCGTTTGCTGCCCCTTGCGAGGAGCCCGTGTTTTCTGTGTTGCGACACCCGACCCTTCCTTGCGAGGAAGCCAATTGTGTTTGTATCTGTCCTTGCGAGGACGCCGACTCTTCCAGAGGGAAGCCGTTACCGTGTTATCTACTTCTGTGGGAGCCATTTTGTTTTGTTGATCATGTCTTTTGCCGAAAACTCGAATTCAACCCGTGATGGGAAACTCATCTTGTGAGATGATCAGTCTGAGGACTTGCTGGGAAATTGGCAGATGCAGGTGAGAGGTGTGTTGAGGAAGAAGAAGGTTTTGCTGTTTGTAGAGAGAGAGGAGAGGATGACTGACCCAGTGACTGGGGCATTCATAGAGGTGGTTGGGAAACCAAAGGCGCCAGAGCCTACGACTGGGAGGAATAGTAAAGGTTGGAAGGCCTGGAAGGATAAGAGGGATGAAGCTGCTGCCGCAATCATTGAGCGCGTTGATCCTGACCAGTACGTGCATATCAAAGGGATAGATGATGATCCACTCGCTATGTGGGAGGCTCTTGCGAGCTACCACACCGTCAAAGGTCTAGGTTCCATCGTTTCTGTTTACAAACACCTCATGGGCTCTCGGAAGAATGATTCAGTCACCATCTCTGCTCACATCAAAATGATTCGAAAATTTGCTGGTCTCCTTGAGAGTCTCGGAGAACCCATTACCCCTTCCTTTGTCGTTTCATGCATCCTTGTATCACTCACCAGTGATTACCAACCTATCATCCTGAAGCTTGATGGTGATCCTATGGTTTCTGACATTGATTACATCACTGCATGACTTGTGAACTTCGAGAAGACCTATGGGAAAGGTCAACCAGAGTCTGTCATGTCTGGTGAAAGATTGGGTTCGATATCGAGTAACCAAGCCATGGCTGCTCGCACTCGTTGCCCTATCTCCGAGATCACTTGTTTCAGATATGGAAAACACGGTCACATCCAGGCTCATTGCTCAGAGCCTCCCCCTGTTGCTGCTGCAACCACTCTGTTGGCCACATCGAGTCCGCCTGTGGTTGGAGAGCTCACTCAGTATTATTCTATGTGATGGAGGTCTCAAAGTCGTGGGAGACAAGAACATTTTTCTGTATGTTCCTTTTCTTGATCTTATTTATTGTTCTTTATGTTTCTGTGCGCCTTGACCTTCACAAGTGGGAGTGTCAAGAATAGAGGCCCGACGGTTGTTCCGGTCGCGGCACCCTTCCACCTTATCATACATGTTTTAGATTATACTGCCTTTTATTTATTTGATATACTAGTCATTTTATATACTCGTTATGTAGACCTGAAACGAGAACGGTTTCTGCCCTTTCTTCCCTTTGCCCTCGTGTTGAGCAACAAGAAGACATCCCCCACTGACTCGACGTCCACTTGTTTGGTTGTTGCCAAACCATTCCGGCCCCCAGTACTTCAACACTGAGTATGCCTTATCTGCTCTAACATGTATGAGGAAATACAAGCTTAAGATGATTCTAAACAGGACTGTCTATTCAGATTTTTAATTACTCAAAAGATCACAGCATTATTCACAATATTCAAGATATCAGAAGAACCCTGTGACCCATAGTATTGGCCAGATAACTCCTGAAAAATCTGGAATAAGAATTTTGATCACCCTGCATCCAAGAACTCCAGTCGGGGTCCCAAATATTCAGACTGAGGAGCCATTGCAATCCTTTGCAAATGAAATCAAATTCTGATGTTGCCTCAATAGCTAGGAACTCTGCATGAGCCTGAGATTTCACCTGCGTTGGGGTCAGGCATCCATAAGGAACTGTTCCCAGCTTGATATGCTTAGTTTGACTATTGCACTGAGTCTCCATAATTTTCATTCCTCTTGGATGATCTTCTACCATGTGGAAAGCAGTCACACCGAGCTTGAGAGCCCAGCTTTCAGATCCAGGGTAGTGGCAAAGTCCAAGTGCTATAGTTGGGTTGAGCAACAACCGCAGTACAAAAAAACCATGACAAACCTGAAATGGAACCTGTTTTGAGATACTTGTCACTGATTCTAAGATAAGAGTCCTGATCCCCCTGTTTCCAGGAATCCCAATTAACCTCCCAGACTTCTGAATCCAAAAGATATTGCAATCCTTTGCCAACATAATCAAATTCTGATGTTGCCTCAATTGCTAGCAGAGCAGAAGCTCTTTTTGTGTTTGGCCTTATTGCAGCCCAATGAACCGTCCCCACATCAACACAATTTGTCTGAGAATTCTGTGTGTAGAGACCCCTCTGAGCTTTCCATTGCCCCATAGGATCTCTTACAGCTTGAAAGAAAATGGTGGGGGAAAGCTTGAGGGCCCATGATCCAGATGCAGGATTGTTGCAAAGCTCAAGGGTGGCTGCAGTGTAATTGTTGAATTTAGGTAACAACCGTAGGATAAAAAGGAGCACATCAAACCTGGATCATGGTCATTTTTGCATTGTTGCGGGGCAGCAAGGATTGTGTAGAGACTTGAAAACAAAAATACCATAACCAACAGGTGCGATGGCAATAGATGCACAGTCATTGATAAGATGATGTTGAATGTAGAAAGCAAAGGTTTGACTTTGGCTGAACATGCAACATGATGTAAAATGTTACGAATCACTCAGTAACTGTTATATCCATGCCAAACCCTACCAGGCCTTCCAGCTTGATTCCCCAGCCTATTGATCACTATTCAACATTCCGACTTTCTGGCCAATCAATCAATCACTATTTGACATTCCAACATTCTGATTGATCAATTGATCAATTGGCCATTCAAACAACCAGCCGATCAATCTATCCATTCATGAGTTTGTTTCTAAGTCCAATCCCAATCTTGATTGACTTCATACTGTGCCCCTTGGCCTGGTGACTTCGGAACAACCTCGGATACATCACCTGACACTCCGTCATCATTACCAGTGCATTCCCACACCTGTTGGCTCTTGGGAAACATCATTATTGTATTATTTCTAATCTTTCTCACTTATTGTCTTTTAGTTAATAATCAGGATTACTCGTATATAAGGTTAGATAGCTTGTACACTATTCCTCAGTTTCAATATTGACTTGGGTTGTCTTGGGTTCCATCCCAATCACTCCTCCCTCTTTTATTGTTCCTTTACTGTTCATTATTGTCTGAATCCATTCCAGAACTTGTTACAAGTATGCCTCTGGACCTCTGTACAGAGCATCCAAAGATTGGAAATGACTTGTTACCTTTTACTTTCCTCTGGTTTGACCTCACACCATATGATGCATTTGATTGACTTGAATGTGTTTCCTTATTCATTCTCATGTTATTGTGTTTTAATTCTATTAGTGGGAACAGCTCACAGTTACTATATGTAACCGGCGGCATTGCCAGTTCTAGGCAGTTAGGGTTAGGTTTAGGGCAGTCAGGTGGATTCTTAGATATTATGTAATCTTTGGCCTTATTCTTGTTCACCTTCGTTGTATATACTCCAATAGATTGGATCTTGTGTACATCTGGTGATCTGAGGCTCTCCATAGCTGGTAACCAGCTCTTTCCCCCCCTGGGGGTTGCTGGGCCAGCCCAATTCATAACCACCCTGGGGTCTCTGACCCCTTGGACGGTTACACTATAGCTTTATTTAGAATTCTTATTGTTTGTCTTTTAACAATTAGATTAGTTAGTATATAAGCTGTAGCATCTTGTAGGTAGTTCTCCAGTTTAAATATCAACTTAGATCATTGCTGAACTCCATCCGGAATCATCTATCTCTTCCTCATCGTCTGATACGTCAACGGTCAATCTCTGGATGTTCTCCTCACACTTTACACTCTCTTCTGAACATTCACAGAACCATTGATAGTAGTGTTAAGGTTCTTGTACATTTCATAATCACTTCCATATCTTGATTGACCATTCGATCCTCATCCAATCACTGGACACTAATCGATTGAATTCTTTTATTATTCACTTTCCTAAGACCCTATGGAACCTCACTGGCACAGTCTTAACAGAACCACTTGGCATAGTGAGGATCCATCCTAATAGACAGATCAAGGTTCACTTCACTCCTACATGTCTTCCAAACCATTTGGTCCTTTCAAGTCCCAATCATTCCCACAGTCCTTTGGCCTATACATCGGCCACTCTGGATGCTATATTGAAAGCTTCGGACCACTCATTGGCAACTTCAGCCCTTTCAGTCCCTCCTTGGAAGCATGGCCCTAACAGTAACAGAATAGACCAATGCAAACAGATATGTATGGGAGGATTGCAACAGACAAAGGTTTGTTGAATTTGACCAGCAAATTCATGTACAATACTAATTGGGTCATGAAGCTGTCAGTTAAAGGACAGGTTTAACAGGCTTGTCCTACTGGACCAGCATTGAAACTTAGTAAACATATTGGCGGGGTGGAACAAGTTTGGGAATACATACCTGACTTTTTTATAGCCTCCTGATCAGCAATGGCTGATCCAAGTCAGTCTGGCCATCAACTCTACATAGGGAGCCCCGTATAGTGTGTAATAGTCATAATGTCCAGCTCTTGGTTAATAATGAATCAAACAAATACTCTTTAGCCAGGCACAGTGTATAAAAGTTAATTATAAAACACTAAAACCCCATCCTATGTGAACCTGTATATGTTCCAATCTCAATGTTACACATTACATTTCTTGATCTAGCCTAGCCTAGTTCCAAGGTCCTGCATTATTGTTACAGGAACTTATGGGTGAAACTATACAGTAATACAAGAGAATAGTGATGCTAATGGGATAACTATCAATTCATCTGCAGGACCATTCAGAAGGAATAGAATGATTGGAGTGGAAGCAATAACAACTGAAAGAGCATGTGGAAGCACAGGAAAGCCATATGGATTAAATACCTCATGCATGTGGTATCACAGACCAAGGGAGTGGTAACCATGTGCAAAGGAATAAATCCCTCAGCACTGCTCAAAGTCCAGACCCTTCCTTAAGAATGGATGACTTTGTCATGTTATGAATCAACTCTTTTTCTGTCATGAAGTGAGTCACCCCTATTATTTTCCTTTCCTTTACAGTATACCATCCCATCATCTCTACCTACAATAATCAATCCAGAACCTTCTGCTTCATTCCATTAGTTCCACTCCATTCCTTGTGCCTAAAGTATACAGTATGATATCACTATTCCCACACTCCACCTTTGTATATATAAGCCAGCCCCCCACAACCTGATCCCTTAACTTCTCTGTATTTATTATGAATATAACTTTGTCATTGGGATTAGCATCTGCCCACTTCTTAAGTCTGCATTCCACCTTATCACCATCATCACCTCTTTGTGACAGGTAAAGTGTCAGAAAAGGATTGCAAAGCCTTGGAAGGACTTTGTCAATGACTCGCTAGCTCACAAATGGGACCAGGCATCACACAAGCAGAAAAGATCAAAAAGCAATGATATAGTGGAGAGGAGTAAGTCCTCTGTATCCTAGTCTAGCTACCAAGGAGAATAGACAAGATCAGAGATAGAGACTATTTTCACAAAACAATCTATCTTATATATGTATCCTAAGATGAAACCATGGCAGCTATCCTACATCATAACTGTGAGGCTCTACAACAGGCATTGCTCATATCCATAAGTATAACTGCCTGTATACAATGATTAAACAATAAGGCAATATAAAAGAACATATGGATACTGAAGGTAAATGGCAATGATCTGTCAATGATCTAACAGACATGAGAGAGTCGAGTTATTGATCTACAGTAATCACAATAATGCAAGAGCAGCAAGGCTGTCATGTGTATGTAAATAAAAGAAAAGAAAAAGATAAAAGAATAATATAGACGTGCATACAAGCACCTACAGCACTAATGTTTCTAAAAGTGAATAGGTGTCTAAAGTATTCAAAGAGAGAAGTGTTACGACCATGCCAAGTTCAACTCCCGCGGTCCCGACAATCATTTTCTGGTATTTGATTCCACTACTTCCTTCCGTCGCGGAGCTTACCTCCGCGATCTTTTTTACACTTCACTTTTATATCCCTCACACCTTAACCGATTCTTTATATATCCTTTTATATCATTCCCTTTATACTTACCCCTTTTATTCTCCTCATGTTCGACCATACTATTCTAGGATAACTATCGCTTAGCGACCCTTAGGTACAAGTACCGTATAAAGCTACGAGAGTAGAATAGTTGGTCCTCAGTTTAAATATCAACTTTGATAGCGCACTTCGAGAGTGTATTCAAATAGAGTTCATACTCAAACCTCACCCTAAGTACGATCACATGAGTTTCTCCCATGATTGGAATTACCCTCACCTTCGCTTTCGGACAGCGGCGTGTCGGGGACGCTATTAATAGTAGCGTCAACGTCCGACGACCTCTCCGTAGGTTCTCCCAACCCTCACCGGGATTTATCTCAGTGTTCGGTCTTTTATCCCGCGGACTTATAGTCCGTGATCCAACTTATCGCCTACGACCATGCATGATCTTAACAGTATATTTAAACTGAAACTCGGCACATCGTATTCCATCATCTTTCACTTCTTTTTCCTCCATTAATCCTTGATTCAACAAAATGGTCAATACCAGGAGCAGACGTGCTCATACCAACACCACGGAGTCAGACAACGTTCAGGAGGAGCCAGTAGTGGCAAATCCTTTCACTTCCAATGCGACGGCCTTCGCGCTGTTCGCTGAGTCTATCTCTGGAACGGGACTTCCCCGGAGGCGAAACAATGCTTTCGGTCCAGCCCCAACCCAACCCGCAACGGTACGGGTTTCCAATCTGCATGTTCTTGGTTCACCCGACCAATCCGAATTTGAGTATCAAATTCTTTACACCGCTGATGGAGTCCCCATCAGGGTACAAACGCCGCGTAGCAATCGCACGGCAATACCAACGTTGGAGACGGCCATCCCCCCATCTCCGACAACGCTAACCCTCGCTGACAGAATGCATCAGCAGTTATCAACCCAAGCCGGTCCTTCGCGGGATCGGTCGTCATCCCTCGTCCCTGCTGAGGTTCCGGAGGAACCTGAGATCGCGGAGCAAATTGAGGAGGTATGTAAGTCCTGACTTACCAGACCACCCGGAAGACCCGGACCCTGAGGGATCTGATCCCGAAGGACCACCCGGAGGACCAGGATCACCACCTAGCTCCCGCGGTCCTAGCCGTTCTAGGAGTCCTCCAGGGGGACCAGGTAGCAATTGAACGGACATTGCGGAACAGCGGATTATGGAGCTGTTCACTACCTTCAGAGGCACCCTTGACAACTTGGGAGGTGCTATCACCGAATTATCCACAAATCAAAATCGTGGACCGACAGAGACCGCAAGGTCAAAAGTTAAGGACCCGGAAGTTTTCGACAGTTCTAACCCACGGAAACTGAAAGGTTTCCTCGTTTCTTTATCTTTGGTCTTTATTGACCGCCCAACGTATTTTACTGATCAAAGGAAGATCAACTATACATTGTCTTACTTAGGTGGCGCCGCAAAGGAGTGGTTCGAGCCAGATATTCTGGATCCGGATCTCGCGGCGATGCCCGCCTGGACGTCCTCCTTCGCGTCGTTGGTGAAGGAACTGCAGGACAACTTTGGTATGTACGATGCTCAGGGAGAGGCCGAGGATAAACTCGGGACGTTGCGGATGAAGGAATCCGACAATGTGTGGACTTACCACATCCGCTTCAACACTCTCGCGGCGTCGACAAACTGGGACTCCCAAGCCCTTAAGTGGGCGTATCAACGCGGCTTGGCAAGCCGCATAAAAGACGAAATGGCCCGTCTTCCAGAGCCCGCTAATCTCGCGGACTACCGGAAAGAAGTCCTTTGTGTGGACAACCGGTACTGGAGACGGGAAGAAGAGCGGAAACATGAAAACGCCCGTTCGACAGTCGCGACTTCATTTTCGAAGGCGCCGACTACCTCATCGAAGAACCCGCCAAGTTCTTCACCATCACCCTCCTCCACGGCCTTCTCGACTAAAGGATTGGGAAAACAAGGTAAGCCTAGTGGGGGCAACCACTCGTCGTCGATGAGTTCAGCATCGACGCGATCGTCGATTGCTGCTAACCTAGGTTCCGACGGTAAACTCCTCCCTAGCGAGGCGGAGCGCCGGAAGAAGTTAGGACTTTGTGGTTTCTGTGGCGGGAAGCATAGGTTTGAAGATTGCGAATGGAAGAAGGCTCGTGAGACTCGAGGCCGAGCTGCAGAGATGCAGGAGAGCGTAGAGACGACTTCCGTGGACTCGGAAAACTAATCAGCAGCTCCTGTACCCCGGTACGACGCGGGAGTTGCGTTGATTCAGTCCGTACCACGTGGGAAGTAAAACTCAACGCGTCCACTCTTTCATATGACGAACAATCTTTCACATTATTGCTAACTTTAGATTTACCGGCTCGCGGCGATTCTTCTGATTCCTCCGCCGCGATGCTATCTTTTACCTCTTTACTTGATTCTGGTTCTACTGACTGCTTTATTGATTCGCTTTTTGTAAAAGCAAATAGTTTACCAACTTCACCCATCTCTCCAATCAATCTCCGCCTTTTCAATGGTTCATTGTCCCCTAAGCCAATTGTCGAGACTACCACTCTCAACATTCGATTCCCCTCCGGCAAGCTGCTACTACTGACATTTTATGTCACCTCACTCGACTCCTCTTGCAAAGCTGTATTAGGGTACAGTTTCTTAACCCACTACAATCCGTTGATTGACTGGGTATCTCGAAACATCACTTTCCGTTCCACTGAGCAAGTTGAGTCCCTCACCCCGACGTCCTCAATTCCACGAGAGATATCTCCGGAATTACCTGATCCTGCGCCGGATCAGCCTCACCTCACCCGATCGAAGAAGACTTCGCGCCCTTCCTCTCGATCGCACTCTCGCTCCTCACCTCATCCTTTATCGGACAAATTCCTCTTTGAACCCATCTACACCTACCCTTTGGTCGCTCAATTGGCCGCTTCCAAGCTCGAAAATCCCGAAGTCAATATCGCTCTAGTAAACGCGGTCCTTTTCAACCGCGCATGCAAGGCTGCTAAATGCGAACCTATTTTACTACGAGCGATCCATTCTGAAGTTTCAGCGCGAGCTGCTTCAACCTCACCCGACTCCGCGGAGACGAAGACCGATACTTCTAGCTTACTGCCGGAGTATGCGGAATTCACCGACGTATTCGACGAAGTAGATTCCGAAGTGCTGCCAGAGCACCGACCTTACGACCTCAAGATTGATTTGGAGCCCGGCGCCGAACCCCCGATTGGTCGCCTTTACCCTCTTTCTGCAAAGGAACTTGAAGCTCTTCGCGAGTTTATCGACAAACACCTTGAAACAGGTGCTATTCAACCATCCACCTCTCCTCACGGGGCTCCGGTACTTTTTGTGCCAAAGAAGGATGGTAAACTCCGTCTCTGTGTAGACTTCCGCGGTCTTAATAATATCACCAAAAAAGACCGCTATCCTTTACCCCTTATTTCTGACCTCTTGGACGCTCCTAAGAAAGCTAAGTTTTATACCAAACTCGATCTCACTCATGCATATCATCTAGTCCGAATCGCGGAAGGCGACGAATGGAAAACCACCTTCAGGACCCGTTGGGGCTCCTATGAATGGAAGGTTATGCCGTTCGGCCTTACCAACGCTCCCGCGGCCTTCCAGCGCTTCGTCAATCATATTTTCACTGACCTTTTAGATGTTAATGTTATCGTCTATATCAACAATATTCTTATCTACTCGGATGACAAGAAATTGCATCGCAAACATGTCCACGAGGTTCTCCGTCGACTCCGGAAACATCGTTTGTTCGCGAACCTTGCCAAATGCGGATGGGGTGTAGACACGGTTGAGTATCTTGGTTATATTCTTTCTCCGGAGGGCTTGACGATGTCGAAAGACAAAGTCCAGGCTATTGTTGACTGGCCGGTACCCCGAAAAGTCAAAGACATTCAATCTTTCTTAGGTTTCACTAACTTTTATCGACATTTTATTTATAATTATAGCGAAATCGTACTTCTGATGACGCGGCTCACACGAAAGGACGTATCATGGGAATGGTCCAAAGAGTGCCAAGAATCTTTCGACAAACTCAAAGACAGCTTCGTTCACGCTCCCATCCTTGCACACTGGCAACCTGACCTACCCCTTATCGTCGAGACCAATGCATCGGATTACGTGCTAGCCGCGATCCTCTCGATCCTCCTTCCGGACGGTGAGATTCACCCAATCGCGTTTCTATCCCGAACCTTCCAAGCTGCAGAGCTTAACTACGACACTCATGACAAAGAGCTCCTCGCTATTTTTGAGGCTTTCAAAGCTTGGCGTCACTATCTCGAGGGATCAGGCGACGCGATTGATGTGGTTACCGACCACAAGAATCTCGAATACTTCTTGACCACCAAAATCCTCATGCGGCGACAAGTCCGCTGGTCAGAATATCTCCACCAGTTCAATATGGTGATCCGCTTTTGTCCGGGTAAGTTGGGTGCAAAACCCAATGCCCTCACTTGACGCTGGGACGTCTATCCTAAAGAGGGGGATACCGGCTACGCGCAAGTTAACCCGCAGAATTTCAGACCTATCTTTACCAATGAACAACTAACCACTTCTCTTTGAGCAACTTTTCTGGAAGGCCCCGCGCTTCGCGCGGCGATTGTAATGGACTTGCAATTGCTCCATTCCACCATCTGCGATTCTATTGAACAGGATCCGGAAGCGATCGCGGGCTTAGCCCTAGCAAAAGACGATTCTAATACTCGTTGGACAGTAGGTGATGGACTGCTAAAACTTGACAATCGCATTTATGTTCCTAACCATTCTAACCTTCGCCTTAAAATTTTACAATACTTTCACGATCACCCCCTTTCAGGTCATTTTGGACAGAACCGGACTCTCGAATCAATCCAACGCCTTTACACTTGGCCGAAGATTCGGGAATTCGTTCACGACTATGTCAGCTCATGTACAGTTTGTGGACAAAACAAACCCCGTCGACACCGACCCTACGGTCTTCTCAAACCTCTTCCGGTTCCCACCCGACCATGGGATTCAATCTCGATGGACTTCATCGAACAACTCCCCTCTTCCGACGGACATACAGCAATTCTCGTCGTCGTCGATCGTGCCTCTAAACAAGGTATTTTCATCCCGACGAACGACAAAATCACCTCCGAAGGATTAGCGGAGTTATTTGTCCATCACGTTTTCTCCAAGCATGGAGTTCCGAACCATGTCACTTCCGATCGCGGCTCGGAGTTCGTGTCTGCTTTCTTCCGCGCTCTCGGCAAAGCTCTATCTATGAAACTTCACTTCACCTCAGGATATCACCCAGAAGCCGATGGACAAACCGAACGAGTCAACCAAACCCTGGAACAGTACATCCGGATTTCCTGTGCATACCAACAGGACGATTGGGCGAAACTCCTACCGATCGCGGAGTTCGCATACAACAATGCTCCTAACGCATCTACTGGTTTAACTCCATTCTTTGCGAACAAAGGCTATCATCCTAACATCATGGTAAGACCCGAAATTGACATTTGCTCTGACCAAGCAATGGATTTCGCGGTAAACCTCGATGAGCTTCATTCTTTCCTCCGAGATGAAATTACTAACGCGCAAGCTCTATACAAAGAGCAAGTGGACCGAAAACGTATCACTCACCCTGAATTCCCTATTAATTCACAGGTTTATGTGCTGGCAAAGCACATCCGGACAACGCGACCCACCGACAAATTTGCCGAAAAGTACCTTGGACCTCTTACCATACTCGAGCAAGTCGGTACTTTATCCTACAAACTCCAACTCCCGTCCTATCTTAATCATATCCACCCCATCTTCCACGTATCCCAACTAGAGCCATACAAACCAAACACCATTCCCAATCGCGTTCAACCTCCGCCGCCTCCTGTTGAGGTCAACGGCGAGGAAGAATACAACATCGTGGAAGTATTGGACTCGAAATTGGATCGACGATACAAAAAATGCCCTTTACAATACTACATTTGTTGGGCAGGATACAAAGGTACGGACGAAGAGTTCTCCTGGGTCGCCGCGAACAAAATTCACGCAGACGAACTTGTCCCAGCTTTCCACCTCCGTTACCCTCACAAACCTGGTCCAATCTGATTCTTACCTATGCCTCTTACGTATTACCATTCCTCATCATTGCCTTCACAACTATCACCTCATTTACTTATTAACCATGATTCCCTCAAAACCCATTATTCCCCGCGGCGATTATCGTCGCAACGATCAATTACTTATATACTAAAAGTCTTCTTTCCCCGAATATTCCCGCGATCCTCATTCCGTCAACTCCCTTACTTATGAAACTCAACAAAAAATCAACAACCAACAAAAAACCAAAACTACAAAAGATACAGAGCAATCGAGTAGAGTATTTTAGAATAGTCCTTTTGCGGAGTTTACTCCGCGCGTTTTTTACCCTCGCGAATCTTTCTCCTCCTTTCTTCCTCTTCTTCCTCTTCTTCTTCCTCTTCCTCTTCCTTATCGTCACCTTCTCGATCTTCATTATCCTCTTCTTTTTTCTTACCTCCTCCCAGCGCTTCCAATGCCATTGCAACCCTCTCCATAGCCATCGCGGTTCATCCTGTGTATCGCTCGATGACTTGGAGACGTCTCTCCACCTCGCGGTTGTGCTCCGCGAACATCGCCATCTGCTCCATTCCTATCCTCCTTTCTGTAACCCTCCTCGTGGGTCCCTCATAGACTTCATCCTCCAACTTGGACTTCTTCACCCGCGATCGACGAGCCGCGTTCTCACCTGACCAGCTACATCGCTGTCGTTGATGGTGACATACTGCGCAAGCTTGTGCGCGTCGATTGCCCTCTTGCAGGCGACATTCGTCTTCACGGTGCTGTAAAACACACCGGTCGCAAGGGGTTTGCGATTGCGAGGGAGAGGGGGAGGCGGGATCTCTACCGTCATCTCCTGACGCGGGATTGTAACCGTCGTCAGGATCAGGAGCACTGCCTATCTGAAATACGTTTTAGTTTGGGTCTAGGAATCGATGGATTTTACTCACCATTACCGTCATCACTTTTCGTTTGACTCCTCGCGGAGCCGGCTGCTCTTCTTCCTCCTCAGTTAACTCCTCCGATTCATCGCGGACCTGAGAGGGGGACTTCACCATCTTTTTTGTCTTGGGTTGTGAACCCGATGCTGACTGGGAGGTCGGTGGTCCGGAACGATGTATGGCAGCGGCGGCAGCAAGTTTGCGACGCTTCGCCAATTCTTCCATGACTTTTGTTCGGGCATCTTCTTCTTTGCGTTTATCCTCTGCTAATTTTTTTAGAGCCTTGGCTCTCTCTCACGCTACTCTTTCTGATTCCTTCCGTTTTTCCTCAGCCCGGCGTTTTTGTTCTGCCAATTTCTTTTCCTCCATCCTCTTCTTCTCCGCGGCAATCTCTGCTTCACGAGCGGCCTCCTCCTCCAACACCTTCATTTCCGCCTCAAATTCGGCTGCTTGGCGAGCCTCCTCTGCCTCCCGTGCATGCTGTCGCTCCGCTTGAACGCGGAGTAACCTATCGCAACGTTGCTGCATGGTTTTGGTAGTAGTCGAGGTAGTGGACATGATGAGTGGGGAGAGCTTGGAGTTTTTACTCTTACAGCTTACGCTTTTATACCTTTTCGATCATTTAGGGCCAGTCAACTTCAAATTTTTCAGTCCAGTTAGCGCACGGCTGCGCGTGCCTTAAAATCTTTTTTACACTGTTACGACCATGCCAAGTTCAACTCCCGTGGTCCCGACGATCATTTTCCGGTATTTGATTCCACTACTTCCTTCCATCATGGAGCTTACCTCCGCGATCCTTTTTACACTTTGCTTTTATATCCCTCACACCTTAACCGATTCTTTATATATCCTTTTATATCATTCCCTTTATACTTACCCCTTTTATTCTCCTCATGTTCGACCATACTATTCTAGGTTAACTATTGCTTAGCGACCCTTAGGTACAAGTACCGTATAAAGCTACGAGAGTAGAATAGTTGGTCCTCAGTTTAAATATCGACTTTGATAGCGCACTTTGAGAGTGTATTCAAATAGAGTTCATACTCAAACCTCACCCTAAGTATGATCACATGAGTTTCTCCCATGATTGGAATTACCCTCACCTTCGCTTTCGGACAGCGGCGTGTCGGGGATGCTATTAATAGTAGTGTCAATGTCCGACAACCTCTCCGTAGGTTCTCCCAACCCTCACCGGGATTTATCTCGGTGTTCAGTCTTTTATCCTGCGGACTTATAGTCCGCGATCCAACTTATCGCCTACGACCGTGCATGATCTTAACAAGAAGAAAAAAAAGAAAAAAAGAGTCAATTTGTAACACTTGGGCTAGCTTGTTTTACTGTCCTCTTGTCAATCCTCCAAGGTCTAGGAGGTGCTTTGCAAAGGATTTTTGGTCTAATCATTGTAGTGTAGAGGTGGGGCCATTGATGCTGATGGCATTGTGTTACAATCATGCACACCAGTTGTACACATTGCGCAGACTGCATCGCAGCATTGCATATATTATTGCTGCAATACATCAATGATACAGATCAAGGTAGTTTACTTCCATGATCTCTATCCTCCTCACCCCATTACCATCCCTTTGGATGGGCTATACACCCATACCACCTTCCTTTCCTTATTAGTTAACCTTCTTCCTATCTGCACTTGTTATCTTTACTTCCATTTGCTGTTACTACTTTAGGATACTTCGTAGCAATACTGGAGATACAGTTGGATAGCTCACAATGCATAGACGTTGTTCTGAGATTTTATTATGCATTGTGACCTAATATGCAACTTCATAATTTCGGCTGTTCAGTCCGACAAAATTATCTATGACTAAAAAACTCATCTAAGCTCGCTTGCTTTGCATTCTTCACACTATACTTCTGAACTGCACCCTG
Source organism: Lentinula boryana (assembly GCA_027886635.1). Lineage (NCBI taxonomy): Eukaryota > Fungi > Basidiomycota > Agaricomycetes > Agaricales > Omphalotaceae > Lentinula > Lentinula boryana. Next base: position 54,915 of record MU790609.1, read on the forward strand.
AAACCTCCGAATCTGCTCCATCAACTCCATTCCCTGTTCAGCAAGCTTCGGGTCCTCCAAATTTCGTGTCAAACACTGTGTCTGGAGTGTTTTGCATGTTGCCACCAAGTCACAAAGGCTAATGTCCGGAGGTGCATCCTGTTCATTCTCATCTTCATCCTCAACCTCAATAATCTCACCATTCTTCACAGCTTGCTCATATCTGACCTGCTTAACAATCTTTTCAACTGCATTCTCACCATATCTTCCTTCCTCCTCACCAATCTCTGCCTCTTCCACCGGGTGAATAATTTCATCGACAGTCAATGGCTGACCGTGGATGCGGTTACGCTTACGCAACTCTTGAACATGATCCATGAGCTCTTTCTCAGCACTCTGAAGCCTGCTATCTTTGGGAGGTGCGGTAGTAATATTCAATGGAGTCTGTGAACTATTTTGTGTGAGGTGAGCGTCAATCCTTGAGAGTATCGGGGTCATATCTGAATCTGGTTCCAAGTCCGTGATCTCATTCAGGAGTGGGGTCCACCTCTCGTCAACAATGGCATCACCATATAAAGTTTTGAGAGCACTTTCCGCTTCCAGTCGAGTCATTGAAGTGGTGAGGAAAGCACGGAGTATAGAGAGAGCTTGGGATTTGAGGGACTCGGGAGTGGTATCGGCAGAAACTCTGGAGGTGGTCAGTATGTATCTTGAAACATAAACAAGTTCTATGAAACCACTCACGATGAAATAATTCCAGAATGTTTCCAGCAATTCGCAATGGTTTCCGGCTTCACGAAAGACCATGCTGTCCTTGCCATCTGCAAAGCCTCAAGCAAATTGACCGCAAAAATGTCTTCTTCATCAGCATCATCACATTCAATGGCACGAAGGCAGAATAAATGGCAGAAGTGAGCTTTGAAGGTTTGGATGATGCCCTGGTCTAGAGGCTGGACAAATGAGGTCAGGTTTGGCTGGAACTTGTGTAGTGTAACATTGCGTGGCACATAGTCAATGGTATGGCCGCTGAAGTCATCACTCCAAAGGATTACATTTTGCCCCTGCCTCCCCATCTCAATATCAAACGCTCGAATCTGTTCTTCATACAGCACACTAGTCATCCATGCAGTCTTGTTGTTTCAATAATAGTATCCACGTTCATTTGGCCCGATTCTTCCAAAGCATCGAGGCTTTTTTGATTTGCCAATGTACATGAGTGGAAAGGTCTCGCTTCCAGTTGAGTTGACCATGCAGTGAACTGTAATTCGCTTCTTATCCAGCTTCTTCCCCTTCATAGCTTTCATCGCAAGGCCACGGTCTGGAGGTGCAGTCCAGAAAAAGCCCGTCTCATCATCATTCCAAATGTCCTCAGGTGTGTAACCGGCATTGATAGCAGTGCATCGCCGCATCTCTGCCTTTGCAACTGTAGGATCAACAGACCCAGATTCTCCGTGTTTCTGCATTTGTCGAATTTGGTAAGTTTTGCAAAACGATGGGATCCAACCCTTGCCTGTCAGACGACGCTTGTTGGGAATGCCTAAGGCTTCTTCAAAAGCAGTGCGCTTCACCTGGAGCATTGGACCAGATGCTAGCTCGCCCTTCTCAATATTGAGATGACGTACCCAAAGGTATAGTGCACGTTCAACCTCAGGCTCTGTGACAACTCGAGCCTTTTTCAAAGACAGAGCAGTAGGATTTGCTGCAGCGTGTGCTCCAAGTTTTGTCCTGTCTTTCATCATACGGGACATTGTAGACTGTGAAAACACAAGTTTTCCACCAAGTGCATCTGACCAATTTGCAAAATATTCAACAACTGATTCCTGTGAGAGATTGGGGTGCTTGTCACAGTAATCAATGATCTGCAGCTTGTCATATAGGGTGAGATGCTGCTTCTGTTGATCAGAGGATTTCTTTGCTGTAGTCTTCGGATGATTTTGGACAGAAGACCCTCGAGGTCGTTTTGTGTATGGCTTCAAGTTGTCACGAATAGCTTGTTTCTTTGGCTCAGCAGGCATGGTAAATTCAAGGAAAAGTAAAAAGAGCTCAACAGGAGCTTATACAGAGGTACATTAGCTGAACAATGTACATATGTGAACTATCCCATTGGGCAAACAATGAAAATTTAATTGTTTTAAATGGAACCCAATAATGAATAATGGACCCAAAATGGCTATCCATTATGCATTATTCATTTTAGAGGCCATTTGGCAGGGAACCAATGACGTCTCACAGAAAATCCATGCATTGTTGGAATTATGCATAGTCAACTCATGCATTGTGAGCTATCTGACTGTAGCAGACTTCATATATAGGACCTGCAGTCATAGGTAGAAGTCTTAGAGTCAGTTTGGTGGCAGATTTGGACTTGAGATCTGGATTTAGAATTTAGATTTGTAATCAAATACACAGCCATCAGAATAAATTGCATGACAGCATGATTGAGGGTGCTTAAATTTTCCTCTTACATCTCTTGGCACATCAATGTGTCTTTGAATTCTCTTATCTACTAAATTATGGCTCAGAGTCTTTATCTTGGGGGCAACAGGATCATCTGCACTGGGAAGTTGTACAAAGCAGTCATAAAAGGTTGGAGAGGCCAAAAATGAGAGTATAGTATGGAAATGCCTATAAATTCAAATCAGTCAATTGAGACTTGACAAGAAACATAGATAATACTCTGAAATTGTGTATTTACTATGCTGAAATTGTACTGCAACATGGTCAACTGAAAGTCTGTTAGAGTTATGCTGAATACAGCCAGGTAAACTGTCTGGTGTAATGTGGTGCAGTGCAAAAGATCAATAGGGATGTTGATACCACTATTAGTAGTACCCTTGTTAGAGTTGCTTGTCCCAAGGTAGAAGCAGTTGGATCTGATGGGTCCAGTCCAAAGCGAGATGAGTGAATGTGTTATGATTGTGCATAAAGGAGGATCAGGTGAAGTTAAAGTGGAGTTAAACTCTGCGGAGTAAAGTCTGACGCTAGAGGAAATAAGCTAGTGGAGGGAATTCGATCCTTCGGAGGTAGTCAGATGTTGGTGATATTATTAATATCATCCTCGACATGTCACTGTCTGAAAGCAAAGGAAACAGAAGGTAATTCCGATCACGGGAACTCCGCAATCATACTGAGGTAGTCGAAGTTGAAGTAGAAAGAGTTGTTATCTATTAAGATGACTACCACTATCAAAGGGTGCTATCAAAGTCAATATTTAAACTAAGGGGCTACCTACTGGAATACCATAGCTTTATACTTTACAGCTAGCTAAGGTACATGCCACTTCGCTATCTCCAAATAGGTAGATTAAACATGTGGACAGTATGTTGGAAAACAAAGGAATGTCCAAAAGGGTTAATTAACATTGCTTAACGATGAGGAAAGAAATGAGAAGTAAATGGATCGTGGAGTACAATTCTGCAACAGAGTAGGAGTGAAAGTAAAACAGGGTAACAATGGCAGAGGGATTGTGGAGCCTCGGAAAGGCCTTGGCTTCACATGGATGTAACAGAACGTCTCAACTAAGACTGACTGTACGATGTTGACTGAAGTCAATATTTAAAGATACAACATCAATAGTACCTCTAGATGACTGATGTTGTATAAAAGAAATCATGAGTAATGTGATAAGGTGAATGAATGTGGAGTTGTTAACTATAAGTGTTGTAAAATGGAAGATGGATCACATCCGTCAGATCTGATAGGAGTGATGGTGCGTAATGTGTGAAGCAGATCCAATCAGATGGTTAGTGAAGAATTACAAGTAAGTATAATGAAAGATGATAAGTTCTTCTGCATGGAATTAACAAAGTCCCACAACACAGGTATACAAAAAGATTGCAAGTGCTTCATCAAGAAGGACATGTGCATTTGGCTTTTCATAAGGTTGTGCAGCTGTGAAGGATGGGGTCGATTGTCCAATGCTCCGGTGCGATGTGCGAAGCTCCAAAGTGTGGGAACTATGGTAATGGCACAAGCGAAGGCTACACAGTCCTTTGGAAGTAAGGGACTTCAGCAAAGCTATTAGCAATGCTCCCTATATGCTATCTGGGTGTCCCAGTAAAGTGTAAAGAAGATTAATATAATTTCAGAAGGTTGCACTGTCCGTATGTCCGGTGCAGTCCGAGATTATGCAAAATAAAGGATGATATAACTTAATTTCAAGCTGGGGAACAATACGAAACAATCTACTTAAGTACCAATACTTGTAGCTAACCAGAGTAAGAAAATAACACATGTATCTAATGATAACTGATGCTGTATAATTGAAATCACAAGTAAATGTGTTAGGATCAATGAATGTATAACTGTTAACTACAAGTGAAGGATAAATCACATTGCATCGCACCGGACCGGAGCTCCGGAGGCAAGCGAGCGATCAGTTGACAAGAGTGAAGTAGAAAGTGAATTATAGTGAACTCCCTTGCATGATTATAACAGAATTTCGGACATTTCAGATGGATCCGTCCGGATCCAAAATATAAGCAATGATACAAAGCCAATATAATGAAAGATAGTTATATGGTTCAATCATCGGTGCGATTGGACCATTGCACAACTGGGTTTGGCATAGTCATAACAATATCCCAGCAGATACAGAATACATCAGGGTGCCCTACAAGAAGCTCATTGAGTCATACACATCCAGATAGAGCAGAGTCATGCACTGGCTCTTTGCAGTAGTATGGAGCTATATATTGTGCCAATCTGAGCACAACATATGGTAGAACTGCAGCTACAACAAGAATTGTGTCGCAATGTAGGCAGAAGCAACAAAGGAAAAGGGATCCGAGCACAGGCACAGGCATGAGTCCAAGTGTGAGTAATGCTCAACACACAAGGACTAAAGAAATGGGTGATCTCAGTGACAGTGATAGCACAGAGGGCCAATCACAAAGGTCAGTCAAGGCAAGCTAGTTCCCAAAAGACCAAGTCAATATTGAGTGTAAGCAAAGATACAAATATGAACCTAGTTCCCAAAAGACAAGGAGGTCAAGATAGGGAACTGGTAGCTGTCTACTGCACTATATATACAGGTCTGGGATACTAGGACTGGGGTAAGAGAACAAAGAACAATAGATATGAAAGAACAAGAATGTGAGAGTGGAATAGTGAAGAGCAAATAGGGAACAAGGAAAGAACAATAACAAATGACAGCGCTGGAGTGGGTGGTCAGTTGAGTGATGAGTAACAGGCACAGTCATGTGGTCACTGGAATGTGTGAAAAGGAAAAAGGAAAAAGATGTAGGTATTTAGTTGTCATGACAAATTGCATACCACTGGGCTCCATCAGTGTCATCTCTGCCCAAATCCATGGCAGAATGAGCACAGAGATGAGAGCAGATAAAGAATTCTAACTAAGTGCCCTTAATCACACTGTCACGCAATTTGTTCTGATGGCTGTGTATTCAATTACAAATCTAAATTCTAAATCCAAATCTCAAATCCAAATCCACCACTGAACTGACTCTTGGTTTTAATATCAAATTGGTATGATGCCAAATATCATCTAAGACTTCACTCTCTCTCCCTCATACCTTGTTCAACTCCATCAACATCAAGATTGACATCACCCTCAATCAAACGATCCAAGCATGGACCATGCAGCATAGCAGGGATATTGTCAATAGCAGTATCAAAGGTCCTTCTGACTTGCACGCTCCTAACACATGGCTAGTATGGTGCACCATCATTGTCACATCTCTTTGACTGCTCATTCATTTTCTTTCATCTCTTACTTCAAAAAAACTGACTCAATGGTCTCAAAACTCTCAATACATACTCTCAAGATGTTATTGTATACTTATATAACCTTTGATGGACAGGAACTATCTGTTTTTCAATGGTTCCTGGCTATTTGATGGGAAAATCACTCTCTGCAATTCCATAGTTTGGCATTATACTCAGCATCTAGTCAAAATGAGGGAGATATTGATAGCTAAGGATCAAGAACAGTATGTAAAGGTACTACTGAAAAAAATGAAGCTTCATAAGTGAACAGAACCCCAAGATATATTGACTTTTTTGAGAGTGAACTATCCTAACCCGGGAAAAGTTCTCGGACACCTATAGTAGTGTTGCTCGTAGCGAAGCAGGCTAATAACCAGTTTTGGTTCCTCACTTTGCACTGTCACTTATTGAATGGTGGGATCACAAAGATATCTCATAAGACTTTGTGGCATCAAACAGAGCTAATTTGTTGCTGTTCAAGATTGAGGCATGATAGAGTCCTTTTCTGCATTGCTAGTAAATTCATATTAAGGTTGCAAAACAGTATTTTGAGAAACCAAGCTCTTGACTTCAATCACTGTCGACAAGGGAGTGCCAGCAGAGTTACAAGATCTCCGAGAATCATCAATGGACAATAATGATCGCGGAAGCGTCGATCGAGTCGGGAAGCGGCAACGACAATTTCACGTGAATCTCTTGCGTAGAGTCCTTCATCTTCATAGTAACTTTTTCAGCCATGGCTCTCCCTCGTACTTTATCTGTCATTGGCGCAGGCCAAATGGGAATTGGTATCGCCTTCGTCGCCTCCTTGCGCGCCAAGATTCCTATTGTCCTCCTTTATGACCATGATTCATCACAAATCACCAGAGGTCTTGAGTTCATGGACAAACTCCTCGCCAAAGACGTGTCAAAGGGTAAGATCAGCGAGAACGACGCGAAGGCTGCTAAGGCAAGGATTACTGCCATCGCATCCTCCTCTGCGTCGTCAAGTTCGAACGATGAAACCAACTGGGCGCGAGAGTTGGGCGAGCGTGGGACGGATATGGTTGTTGAAGCTGCTTCGGAAAGGTTGTCGATTAAAGAGGGGATATTCCGTGCGTTAGCTCGCAACTTATCCAAGAATGCGGTATTGGCGAGTAACACGAGTAGCATCTCAATTACAAAGTTGGCTGGAGCTGCGGTGGATGGACTAGTGACTAGTGTTAGCAGGGCAAGCGAAGAAGGAAAGAGCTGTGCAGGTCGAGTGGTTGGTGTGCATTTCTTCAATCCGGTACCGGTTATGGTGAGCGGGCACTTTTTGCAAGACGTCAAGGGCTTTAATGAGAGACTTAAGAAATTATGTGAAGTAATACCGGGACTGCAGACGTCAGAAGCTACACTTGAACAAGCCAAGGCATTCGCAATTGCTTGTGGAAAAGGTGATCATAGGCTATTTTCTGTGGTTCGTCGGGCACTAATGTAGTGGGAATACAGAGGTATCAACTTCGAAGGATGTCCCTGGATTCGTTTCAAACGCATTACTCATGCCATTTCTCAATGAGGTGGGCGTCATTTTTTTCTCCCCGATGTTCATCCATCTAAAACAAGTCCTATAGGCTATAATGTGCTTAGAGTCGGTAAGTTCATGGCGTGCATTCAGCCCTCAATGTAATGAGATAGGCATCCCGAATACTCACATTTTGTGTTCTACCATAGGGAACTGCAACAAGAGATGACATTGATAAAACTCTTCGACTGGGTATGGGCCATCCCATGGGACCGTTACAGCTAGGTCTGGCGGCATTTGTTCAACCGAGAAAATGACTTACACTCATGCTTTTGTTTTAACATGAACAGCTGACTTGTGAGTATTCTACGTCCTTTCGACAATCTCATACTTGATTGACATCCTGCAGCATCGGCCTTGACACCTGTCTTGCCATTCAAGAGACACTTTATGAAGGTACACATGACTCAAAGTATCGCCCTAGTATCCTGCTAGGGCGCATGGTTGACGCAGGGTGGCTGGGAAAGAAGAGTGGTAAAGGATTCTACGATTACTGAGTATCTCATCACAGCATACAAGTATACAAGTATATTGATGAACTCGAACGAAATGACGTTACACCGCCCGCAGGGCTCGTTTTCCCACCTTGGAGGATTCGCCTATCGATTCTCAGGAAGCGTTAAGCAGTCCTAACTTTAACCATTAGTGATAATAAGGAAAACTTTCAGACCTGGAAGGATCTGGGAAAAATGTTCCCATGAACCTTCCCTCGTACCCTACTCACTTGTACATATCTCTCTCACTTGTTACTGCTATTAATTATGCTATATCCAATGTGGTGTAGTGGTTAACATTGCTGTCTTTCATTCTCTACATATCACAGCAGCCCGGGGTTCGATTCCCCGCATTGGAATCCTCGTTTTTAATATTGTTTTGCCCTGTACCTACACTTATCTTGCACTCCCACAGTTTGATTGATGCCTCTAGATCTGTTGGTTCTCGGCGCTGGATGGACTTCAGGCTTTCTACTTCCTTTTTGCTGTACGCGCCGCATCTCCTTCGCAGCGACAACGCGCTCCGGAATTAACAACACTATCAAATTCCTCTTTGATCAGGACTCCGACGACTCAGAACCTTTCAAAGTGCTCCCAGATGCGAAAACTGTACTGATCACCTTTCCTATAACGGCTCTGGGAGGCTCCCAAAGACTCGTTCAGTTATATAAGAACACTCGTGCAGACAAAGACTTAAATCCCGCGTTTATCCAACTTGGTGCTACGAGTATCTGGGGTGTGGGTGATGTTCTCCCAACTTTGTCAGTGCTTACAACTCGGGTGTAGGAGCAGGGTTCTCGCCAACATAAAGACCCAGCACCGAAAGTCATTACGCCAGCGCAAAATAAATGGTACGACAGACGCAGTCTGTATAACCCCAATGAACGTTCAAATGCCGAAGACGAGTTGTTGGCCTTGTCTCCTGTCACGCCTACGACTGTCTTGGACCTTGCTGGCCTTTATGGAGGAGACAGAACGATGAAGAGATGGGTTGGAAAAGTGGCGCCAACGAAAGAAGTTCTCAAGAACAAAGTACGTCTTACAACTGTTGAATTTCTGAAAGTCGACATCGCTCATGACCATTTTTAGGGAAGTATACATTTGATACATGGCTTGGACGTCGCTCGAGCGATCGTCGCAGTTCACAATGACTTTTCCAGAGCGGTCGGCCAGCGATGGCTCTTGACAGATGGACGCGTCTACGATTGGTGGGACCTTGCATCTGCCTGGGGCTCTGGTCCATTGGATGGTACCGATCCTGAAGACCGTGGACCACAGGCAGTTTGGGTTCGTGAACTCATGCGTGAAACTGGTGTACAGGCACTTCCCCGAAGCAGCGAGATTCTCGGACGTGCGTTGGATTCAAGAGAGTTCTGGGAGACGTTCAATATAACGCCTCTGAAAGGGCGACTGGAAGATTGACTGTATGTACGCTTCATTCTTGATGGTATATTATATGCAGAGTATATAGCATAAGACTTCTGCTGTTTGTATTCCTCCTTGTCATCATTATTCCACGCAAATACCAGTTCCGCTATCCTCCACCGTTCCTTCCGTACAACTAGTCCGAAAAGTTCGCCTGAACACTTCATCCCACTGGCCATACACATTGCTTTGTCTAGACACAAGCGCCTGCTCGATATGAATGAATTCACCTGTAGCCGTCAAGGTATTCGCCTCGGTCATACAGACGTTGCTTTCCGGAACGCCGTTAATCAAACGACCAAAAACATTGTTCGTTGCGGTCAAAACACAATCCGGATCGTCTGAAGGGATTGTGACATTCCAAGTTGGGAACACTGTCCTTGCTACGTCGCGAAGCCGGCGGGCAGGAATATTGAGAGAAGGATCTCGATACCATGAGAGAGACGAGTTAGAGTTCCCTAGTCAATGGAGAAAGAAAATCAACCGTCAGTTGGAAGAGCGGGACAGAATTAGAAGTTACCAAGGCCACTCGAGATGAACATCGTATCTGCTGCACAAGAAGCAGCAGCTTTGCCGTGGAACTGTACATACGCGCAAGTCTCCGAAGGACAACCACCGTTCGCATTTTGCCAATCTCGGATCGCCCGATTGGCAATACTGAACGGCTCGTTCTAATCATCAAAACGTGGCTTGGTAAAACAAAACAAACAATGCAAGTCGGACGAGATTGAATTCGCACATACTATATCATGCGTAGGATCCGTCTTGAAATAACCCTTCCTCGGTTGGGTAGGAACTATACAGTCCGTCTCCATCGCGTATGCTGACCGGAACCGACCAGAGACGAGCAAACTATGTGCTCCGGAAAGCACGAAAATCGCGCCAGCTTGCTGCGGCGTGTTGATATCGGCTTGTGGATGAGGTGCTGAAAGATGTAAACGACGAGAGATTTGTTTGGCTGATGCTGGCACAATCATCGATCCCCATCCCTTCGTATAGTTTTGATTAACGCTTGTAGTAGTCTCGGAAAGGATGCAAAAGCTTCTGGTGGAATCGGCATCTGAAAACGTAGTGACGACGTAGAAGTGTTCCAGCACCGAAGGCAACTTGATACTAGAGCAATCATTTGCGTTTACATCCAGCATAGAACTGATCACAGACGTCCATGCTGTGTTTTCCTCCTCTGTAGGCTGAGCAGCGGCATAGGAAACGGCATCGTAAAAGCCCGGAGACACAGTGAATGCGTCGAGGCAACTGATGAGGTCATTCAAGTTGTGAAGGGCTAGACAGTCTTTTGGTGATAATTCTGTCACTATGGCGCGATCGCTCAAGTATAGGCTAATCCAAGAGACCACCAGTAAGATGAACATGAAGTTTATGGAAAGCATAGTGCGGTGAAAGTTGGCGCGGAGAACTTGACTCGAGAATCATCAAATTGTATAGGATTTGTGATAGACCAGCTTACCAGAGCTTAGTGTGGATAGCCGCAGCCTTTTTTGCAATCGTACGACTTCATGGGCGAAGAGACTAGCTCGATAATTGGAGTTATATTTAATTAACAGGAAAAAGTGACCTTCCGCAATATTCCCGTTCCCAATTACAGGCTTAGCGCCCATGAAAATCATGAAAGCGTAGTCAAAATCTACTTCTAAATCATCCTACTGTATGAGAGTCACTAGCAACCAGAGAGCCCTCTGCATTATTCGGGGCCGGTTGCGAGCTAAAACTGACTTCCTCGAAGAAATCAGGAGGCATTCCTGAAAGTCTGAGAACTTTTGCTTTGGCCTCTTGCCACGACATGGGCACTTCCTGCAAAGAATACTTGTCCAAATCGATATTCTGAGTAGCCAAATGACTGTCCAGAAGCTTTATGAAAGCCCGTCCTTTCTCAGAAAGGATGAGGGCTGAACTTGGCGTTCGTTCGTCTTCTGAATAAATAGTGTCTGTGACGGACGACGCGAAGCTAGGGATAAATTCTCGTTGGAGCTCTTCGTTGGTACGAGCAATCCATGCTTCGAAGTCATCGACGATAGCGACGCTTTGTTGTCGTACAGTTGGATCTGGGTGTCTCCAAAGGTCTCTGCATACGATCATAAGAGGGTTCATGTCGAAGAGAGTAATGCGGTCTTCAGCACAGTAACATCTAATTGTAGCAATTATCTGTTGCAAGAACTCCATATGGAGCTGCGGCTCTTGTCCTAGATGTTCCAAATAGTAAGACATGGTGAAGCTGCGGACAGACGCAATAGTGCATACCATCCCCAACGAAATCAAGGACCGCCAAGTTCCAGAACGACTTGAGTGCATCTCCAACGGCACGACCACTATGGCCGGGAGAGTTGATCTGCCGGAGGAAAAGCTCTGCGAGAAACTTGCCAAGATCCAAATCCCAAGCTGATATTTTGAAGAAATGGTAATAAATTGCATCTCGTGAGAGTTCTCCCGTTCTACCTGTAGCAAAAGCTGCTACATCAACTGGGAGGTTTTGGAAGCAGTGGAACATGTGGTTTGCCATGACACTGCTGTCGCAGAAGGTCTTGACCATCCAACGAAGTCCTCGCAAGAGGAAAACGCTATGTAGTTGTACACGCTTCAAAGGTGAATGGTTTCGAAGTAAAAACAAGTCGCTTGAGGCCCAACTCTGGAATGGGTTGTGCCCATTCCAAGGGAGAAATGTCACCAACTTGTAGAAGAGCCAGGCTTGGGGAGATTTGTACGGACAAATATGGACTTCATCTTCGTCGATGAAGGATGGAAATTTGAATAGATAATACGTTGGAAGAATAGTGGTCAAAAGAGGAATTGAGACGCTGATGGCAGCAGCAGCGGTGCAGATCGCAGCTACGACAAAATTAAGCGACCAAAGTAGGTCCAAAATACCATAGAAGAAGAGGACTAATGCCAACTGTAAGATAAGAGGGAGTGAAGCTAACAAAGCAGGAATCCCCCATTGTTCTAGGCTCTCGAAACGGAGCTGTCGAAGCTCCAACGCTTCTTTTGAGGAGGAGCAAGGCGTGTCCCGCCTGTGCTCCCGGAGCCATTGTTTGCATAGAATACCGAGTAACACAGTGGACAGACTGAATATGAGACTTAGGAACCATACGGAATTGATACGGACAGCCGAGGCGGAAGAGAAGTTGGTCGATTTACTCAAATTACTTGTAGAGAGTTGCACATTTGACTGTGACGCGATTTGTTGAAGCATTTGCAAAATCGAATTCGTATTGAAGTTGTTAGGCTGCAACCACTTGTAGCTTTCGATGACGAAAGCAGTTACAGCAGCAGAAAACAAGCCGGCCTTTCTTGATGTCAGCAATTGATATCTCCCTTTTCAAAAACACTGAGATTCGCTCACGAAAACCAGCAATGTATCGACATCCTCCTTCCAGCCACGACACATCTCGTCTTCATAAAGGTCTACGCGTCTCATGCTTTCCTCCCATGGATCTCCCCGCCGCTTGGGCGAGAATTTGTAAGGGTCACCTTCTTGCCATAGGCGCGGCTTGCGAATAGAAAGTCAAACCATTGTCTGTACGGTAAATAGATAGATAAGCGCCTACCATGTCTCCTAGAAACACGGAACCACGATCGGGTCCTTCTCCCTGCAAATTCTCAATTCCACCTTTACTCGACGGTAAGGGAACAGCTTTGAGGCTCGCGCTTCTGTTGCTTCTGGTGGGCGAGCCCCCTCCTTCGAACGATCTTAAACAATCAACGGTAAAACACCGTTGGGGGAATAATGAAGACAGCGTACCGAGTGGGCATCCCAAATTATTAGTTGATAATATCCAAGGTAGTAGGTCTAGTGTGTAAGATATGGGAGAAAAACTCACATTACAAAACCCTTGAAATACCGCCTTGAACGTGTACTCTGCAAAGCTGAAGTGACACGGGCCTGTGCCCGACACTACTCGATACGTTATACTCAGGCTTGTCGTCGATCGTAATGTATAATCATATCTCCTCGAGTTTTTCATTAACGCCAGCTTCTTTAACTTCATGTCTCCGTAAGGAACTATAGTTGTCAAATCCAGACTGTAGAGCAATATAAATGACTCGAGGATAAGGACATGTTTCTTTGAACTTACGTACCTGTACGAACCCCAAAACCCATTTGTGAGAATCTCCGCACTGTTAATAGCAAGCGTCGGTGGCGAAACGGCGTTTGAGTATCGGATTCAGATTCCTTTGAGATTATGGACCGGGATGCCGACTAATATTGGCCCCCGGTGGCAGTTCGCAAAACCCGAAAATTGGGTAAAATTGGTGCAAGCACACATGCACTTAGACAGAGAGAATTTCATATACGTTTCCGAAAGCTTGCCTAAGCTTGCACAACGATTCGCGGTCGTACCGTAGAAGGTTGCAGAGAACATGCGTTGGTGTTATCGATGCTGACCTGGTGCTTGATTGACATTTTCTGAAATATTTGAAAGCTTCGAAAAGTGGGATAGGAATAATCCGTGGCAGGGTCGCGTAAGGACAGATACCAGGAGTTATCCACCCTTTTCCGACGCCAGGACCGTGCGCTGCAAAACGAACAGTTACATATTGAAGCCGAAGGCCTGCGACCCAGGGGACAGGGGGGTAAGCAAGAGGAAATTGCTTGCACATGTTCGTCCCCGGAGACAACCTTAGAGAGGTAATGTAAGGGCTTTGGTCCTCAGAGTGCATGGGGAATATAGTATGTGGAGAAGACGGATGACCTGTTCTAGCCTGTTCTGCGCATAGAAATGATTTCAATCCTTTCTGAAAGCTTCTCCTAAAGATCCCAGACGCTTAAAGGACATGAGAGAAAAGTCTTTTTCTCGGTATCGATCTTAGTCGAACTTAGATTCGAAACCCACGGCCGTCATGGTCGCGATCAAGGCACGTAGATCCTATAGGTTGGCGAGAACTGGGAATGTTCAACATAACTTTGAATCAACGACACTTCTAGAAAAGATAAGCTCGCTGTGACTATTTCAAGAACTGTCAAACTATACAGACATGGGCGGAGGTAAGCTAAGCTAACACAAGAGTGATCAACACATTTGGTTCTGAACAAAGATTAAGCTGTCATATAACATACATGACCAGTAATTTCGACATCGTGATTTGCTCGATGATTTCAACCATGAAAACTCGATTCTACAGCATAGACTCCGGAGCACTTTTTTCTTTTAGTTGCACTTAGTGAGGCGACAGCAATTTGTAAAAAACTGAGGGTCTCCCGGAGGTTTTTGAGGTTGATAAACCCCAATGCCTCTACCAGTTGCCGTCGTTCATGGACCATGCCTTTCGGCCGGTAGGCTCTAATATCATTCAAACTTTCGTTAACTTGGAGGACAGACGGGCAATTGGGATGGGGTAGACAAGACTCTTGAGTCTGGTAAGCGAGGAGCGCGCGAAAGGCATTAAAAACGGACACTGCCTAAGCCGGCGGCTAGAACCTTGATGTATGTATTGAACCACACGTTGTTGATTGTTATGACCTGCAGTTTTACTCCTTTGTAAGTCCTGGACAATGCTCAGAACCATGACAACCCACTGAATTGATTGCATAGGTTATCAGTTCAGTTAGCTCGTTCCATAGCATGTCACTCAAAGGCGGTAAAATTTTGGACACAGTTCAGCCTCTAAAATCAGTGGTATTGGCAGAGTCATGGCAGATTAGCTCTCCTCAAGTTGATGACGCTGTGCAGGTTGCTCTGATGACAATTCAATTTCACAGAGTGCAAGGAGGTCAAATTTGAAATTTCATTCATTCAAACATTCTTTCTTGTCTGACTTGATATTGAATGTTTTGATAGATTTGATTGTCAGAACTCCAGACTAAAGATCATCGCTCTCGGACTCACATACCCCGAAAATGAAGATGGAATTCGTTTATATTCTCCTTGGAACTATCTGATTCTTTCGAAATTTCCAACTTCTACAAGTGATCCGCTCCTTCTAGTAAAAGGCAATGGCTCTCGACTCAGTTCCTTTTGCTCTTGGACCTACGTATGGCGCTTACTTATGGAGCGCTATCCTGTGTACCGGCTTTTGGGCTATTACGTGCGTTCAAGTGTGAGTCGAGTTTCATGTGAATATCGTAGTACGACGGTCATTAGGAACAACATGCTAACACCACATATGCCTTGCAGCTTCATCTATTTCATGACGTTGGTTCATCCCTCATAGCACCTCACGGTAATCACAGTTCTCTCTCTCAGATCTTCGAAGGATTCTAAGTTGATAAAATACATGGTACGTATCAGCTTAGTCCTCCAACACCCTCGTCCGTATTCAATCTTCTTCCCCCTCTTTGCAAGATATTGAGCGTATGGTATGTTTATGGTGTAATCTTGATCTGACCTTCAAGTTGATGGACAAAAACTATAACTCAGGGCGCTCGACACTATACATGAAGCTATGATTGTGGGTTCTGGTGCGGATCCATACTATGCATTCGAAATATTATGATACATAGCACTGACATTTGGTGTATGCAATTTGGCATCAAGTCCACATATATCTGGTGACAAACTTTGGAGATTTCCAAAGCTTCATGACCGTCATTCCGTGAGTTTATTCCATGTTCGGATCTGGAGCGTAACATTTATGTGGGTTTGATAGAACCATGTTGGTAAGACTTATCGTTCCATCAAAGTACTCAGTTGAAGTCTGATTATATTTCTCTTGTCCTAGCTGGAGTTTCTCTTTCAAGTAGGTTAACACTTATAGTTAAAAGCAGTAGAGTGAACCGAATTCTTTAGGTTATTGCCTCAACGATCACTCAAGGGTTCTTTGTGTGGCGGATTTTCCAGTGCACGTCTCTCTAAAAGTTCTCTTTTGACACTCACTCTCAAAAATTTCACAGTGTCTACTCATTATAGTTCATGGTCAAAAGTCAAGTCAATGAGATGGTTAGCATTCGCGATATGGGTCAGTCTACTGTTTCTCTTACCTGTTACTCGTGAAACTCAAGTCTGCTTCTTGAAGGTCCCATTTGCTTGTCTCCAGATAGGTGATTCAAATTCCCAAACAGATATCCTTATCTCGATCTTGATCTCAAAATATTCACGCCTTAGGACTATGCATTCGTACGTTGCATCAATGAAGTTTTCAGTTCCCATTGTAATGAATTGCCCCCAATGCATATAGTTTATATTGTTAAAGGGTTGTCCATCATCACAAAAGCTGCTCTCGATTTCTAACGCACGGTTAATGTATTCTAGACTTCAATCACCAACGGTCCTTACTTTGGTTTCCCCTTTCTTTTATGTGAGCTCTTGTGTGTTTCTGAATCAGGATTTGTTACTATTTGTTCACCACACATCTACATAAAATCTCTAGAACCAGACAATTGTTTATTTGGTCATTGCCAGTGCAGTTGACCTTGCGTTATCGCTTACCATGACCGTCATCCTGTATCAGCTGCGGCATTCTGAACTCAGCCGATACTCGTCGTGAGTTCAGACTCGATATTCAAGTGCTACATTCTCATTACGTCTGACTTGGCTCGGGAATTGAAGTACCTCTTCTGCACTCAAGAAGCTAATCGTTATTTCCATTAACAATGGTATCTGGACGGCTCTATTCGCCATCTTGGATCTTATTCTGGTAAGCATCGCCTCTGAAGCATCATCAGAGAATCAGATCGCGGTTGAACGTTCATATCTTTTGCTATCAGTATGTTGCGTACCCAACGACGACATTATACCTCATCTTTGATTTCACGATGTGTTCTTTGTACACCAACACCCTCCTAGCGAACTTGAATGCCAGGGATTATGTGGCTTCCCATCTTGCCACCGAGGTAATGATGCCGGACATGAGCAACAATATGCCTGCATCGAGTTCTCTGGAATTTCCAAACCCTTTGGAAAGCTCAAGTGAGTCACTGAGTCGATTTTTTTCGAGTACATGCACCACTTATCAAACTGAGTTTTGGTTTTCAGTGAGATTTGACGATCGTTCAAAGGCGAAAGATAGAAAGTGAGCGTGATGCGCTTGCGACACAAATCCAATCGAGCTTTGGGATTGTAGGTGGTGGCACTGAACATACAAATTCATGTATTTATGATGGACAGATGAAGGAGATGAAGGAGGTTCTGCGGCAAACAGACCATATATTTCTTGCATTTTTGTAATCTTATAAGCCAATGCTTTCGAAGCTGAGATGTTACATTGCGAAGAGTTTTGCGCAGTCCGAATCAAAGCTCTTATACGTGGTCCACCACCATCTCGTTCACTTACGATTCTCATCAATTCTGACATGTGTTCGTCGAATTTCAGAGCAGCTAGGATCAACTTGCAATTTGAAGCTGCAAGTCGAATCACTGACATAATTTTCGTTCTTGCGAACAAGTTCTAAGATTCATGAACACTAAAAACCGTTCAAGTCATTGTGTGGGTCGCTCATTTTCATCAAAGAACAGCTGCAAGATGCTTCCTTTGCAGTTCAAACTCCTAGAAAAAAGCCTCTCCACTGAAGTTGAAAGTCAATCCGAGGGCGTTGTCAATCACATCCATCGTCGCAGTATTCAACTACTCTGACCTCCGAAGGCATGCACAGGCAGCTAGGCGCGTTGCTTGACTTATCCACGTAAGGCTTGCTTGTAACCTTGATGGAGAAGTTTTCAAGCTGTTCTGTTCAACTTCAACTGATGCCAGGTATCGCGCGCTTTTTTATCTGCCACCACCAAAGTGGAGGCCGGCTCAATAGCTCGATTGCTCCATACAAGCTTGGGTATCTTCATACTGAACGGCGGTTTCGCTTGCGAATACAGGGCGGGCACGTCGCGGTCACGTAAAACGCGCCTCACACGTGTTGCTCGGTCGAGAACGGTCCCTACAGCCCCATCATTCGTGACTCATGATCTATTTCCGACTCCCACTTAACATCTACCAACGCCACAATATCTCTTTTCCTTTCCTTACCCTTCCACAATGATGATACCACAGCCAAAAGCTGAATCGACTGTTTCCCATTCGACTTCGAATAAAGATATCCCTGTGCAAGAAACGTTTGATCCTATGCACTTTCAAGATTCCACGACTCTTCTGGCCCTAGACTCAAGGAGCCCGCTGTTGAACCATGATAGTGATTTGCTGAGCTCACCGTCAAGCGCTCGGTCCCAACTCACTGCTCGTACGCCATCGCCGACGGAGTCACAACGACATATAGAACGCAACACAACTATCGACCAACCTCTTACGGCCATGAGACCCTTGACTGGTCACTGGTCGACATTCGAATTGTTTGATAACGATGTCAGTCGTGGAAGAAGACCTTACGTGCATGGCCGACAATCTCCATCTTCTATTTCAACCTCGGTAGCGAACAGCTCTCCAGTCCGTAATGAGCCATCTTCCGAACACATCTGGTCCCCGGCGCTCAATCGCCCGCCCTCATATACATCGGTTGACAAAACGCCACCCACCATTTTGGCCGTTCCTTTGGAACGCCGTACAGGCAGCCCGGTTTCCCGTTTATCGACCCCGCAGTCTTTGTATGAGAGCAGGCCGAGTACGGTTGCGCCAAATTCGCGCGCAGGATCACCAGGAGTAGAGCGTATGATTGAAGCTAGTGTCCGACCTTCGTCGGTTCATCATTTCCATTCGCCCTTCCCGTTGCACATGAGTTCCCGTACCCCTTGCCTCTACTTTCGCTCTCGTTCTCGTTCTCGCTCTCAGTTCCGGCACAGTCCTCCTCCAAATGCAATCCCTCGATCTTCATCTCCGCCATGCTACTACAGTCCTCCTTGTTCTTTGAGTCCAGTTACATCGGCCTCTCCGGTACGAGCTACCCCAATGGTCTTCAACAGCTCCAACTATCTTGTTCGTGCACCGTCTCCATCTCCGTCCCCAGCTTCTACAACAGTGACAGCCCGTACTATCTCTCCTATTATAATGATTCCTACTCCAATGGTGACCCCCGACTCGAGCTATTCCCGATCGCAGTCCCCTCCCCCAGTTCCTGTGACTGCGGTAAGTCCTCGTACTTCTTTTCCTGTTACAACAGTTCCAGAGGCTATACCTCGCGACTCACAGAGACAGCGTCCCCACGTAAATCCTCCGATATCGCTGTATCGTATGCGCCACTGGGATGACGAAGGTACGGCTGCGGTTACTGGCGCAGGGACACCTATATCATGGGCTCCACCGGCTGTTCAACCAGGCTTACCCGCTCCCTCAAACCACCTGTATGACAACACCGGCACAAATGCAGGCATGGGTTCCAGTCGGAACGGTTATATTGTTCCTCATCGTGCTTCAACCCCGTATTCTCAATTTCCTCATAATTCGGGTTCTCAGGGTGCAGTTCCTTGGGATTCTCCTGTCTTACCCTTCATTCCACCTGTAATTCCACCTCCTCTCCCTGACACTCCAGGGATTGATAGTGTTAGTGGTGTTTGGCCTGGGCCTTTTCCTCCGTTTCCTCCTCCGATTCTTCCCGCCTCATCCTCGTTTCTACCAGGATTTGTCCAGACAGGTCAGATTTTTGGGCAACCCTTTGGACAATGGGCTGGTCAACCAAGTGGACCGAGTGTTATACCAAATAATATCTTTTCTCCTCAAAACTTACTGAAGCCTCATCCTCGTTTCTATTTTGCGGATGGGGGCTTGATAATCCAGGTGAGTTTTTGCTGTTCATTATGTTTTTCTTTCACCGATACCAACCGCTTTAATATACTACAGGTCACAGACACGTTATACAAGATACACTCGGTATTCATTCAGCAACACGCTCCGTCGCTACAACCAAGTATCCAACATGGAATTGCAACTGCGCGCTATGGGAGTTCGTCTCATCTGCAGTTGTACGGTGTCGAACCCAGTCAGTTCGATCTGGTCCTTTCACTTTTCTATCCAAAGTAAGTCGTCTTGTGTTTTACTCCGGCGTTTATGACCAACTCCCTGTCGAATAGATCCTTACTCAAACATGAACCCGAATCTGTTTTTGAGTGGCTCGACGTCCTTCATGTCTCGAGTACCCTTCACATGCCTGAAATATTCTCCCTCGCAGTGTTCCAACTCACACTCTTGGCTTCGCCTGTGCAAAAGATCGAATGGGGACACCGGTATAATGTAAAGAAATGGCTGGTCCCTGCGTTTATGGAGCTGGTGGGAAGGATGGAGGATATAAATCTGGAGGAGAAGAAGAAGATTGGTGAGAGAGGTGCGACAATGATTCATAGCTTGAGGCAGGAAATGAAGG
The DNA here is from genome assembly GCA_027886635.1 of Lentinula boryana. Taxonomy (NCBI): domain Eukaryota; kingdom Fungi; phylum Basidiomycota; class Agaricomycetes; order Agaricales; family Omphalotaceae; genus Lentinula; species Lentinula boryana. The sequence goes on from MU790609.1 coordinate 75,274, forward strand.
GTAGAGTGGAGTCATTTGTTATTAGTGGTGATGTGTGATATTGAAGGGAGGGGACAACTGTGGGGAGCACTTACGGAAAAACTTCAATCGTTGGAGAGTGGTGATTTGAAGCCAAAGCTTCTTGGACTCGCGTAAAAAAGGCCCAATTGCTCATTTGCTTTTCTTGATAGTACAATGTATAATGTAGTGTACCATACTCACGTGTGGTCTTTTTGTTAGCAGTCTATCTGTATAAAGTTTGTTGACTTTGCAAACCCTCGTTGTGCGCTAGATAGAGATGGTGCGTAAAATGGTTACACAAGACGGGGAGTACTACATAGGACATTGAAATATTTGCTGGTAAGAGCTAAATAGTGTTAGATATCTAGCTCAGTTGTATGTAAAACAACTCAATGCGGGGCTTCTTGATCCGGTACCACCACCATCAAGTCCAGCGCTAACGAAACGCATTGCCCCCGCCTCTATACTTTTGGAGGAAAGAGGGCAAACTTTGTCTAGGCGGTGTCTAAACTACACTAGCCAATTAAATATCCTACGAAACAGTCCAACAGAGACATTGATAACACGAAATGAGAATCTTTTGAACCAGCCAGGAAAAACTTCCCGAAAATACGCGAATGTATGGCGGTAAACTGAATAGCTGAGAAAAAGAAGCATGATGGTGGCGCCGGCAGCCAGAATCCACTCTCGAAACACAACGTTGACCACACTCCTCAAGGCCTCACACTCGACGTCGCCCAACAAACAAAAAATGCCAACTCTCCGCCTCCCGCCAAACGAGAAAAGCGCGAACTGCGCATGTGAAGGCACTATACAGCTGCTCCCACGGCTCCAAATCCCCAACGACAAACCCACAGGATTGAAAATCCATCCCCTCACATCCATTCCCACCTCACGCAACCGTACCAAGGGGAAAAGGGAATAGAAGAAACTAAGCCAAAGCACGTCAAGGTAACATACATACAGCCACAAAACCTACATGCACTAACCAGATAGCACCACTCCATAGAAATGTCCCAAACCAAGGACGTTGTCCAGCTGGCAATTCCAAGAACCCCCCCGAATAAAAAAGGTCGGACCTCGATCTTCGACGACGCTCACAAAATGCCGGGCCAAAGCTTGCCCAACCGGATTAGATGCAAAACCCCCGGACAACAGACCCCATCACGAGGAAACTCCGTCTCACCTACCCCGTCAAATCGCGTCCGCCGTTCGGTTTCCACAACATCTATGGACTCTGGAAACGCTGCCTTAGACGATAACCAAGTGAACAACCAAGCTCAACCCGTCCCCTCCAACCCAACACCCCACAACCAGTCAGACTGTATGTCCACAGCTTCTGACAACAGAATCCCTGAGGGACAAGCAAGGGATGTAATGGACGAATTAATGCATGCATCGATGATTCTGGTGCCAGGCACTCACCTCCCAACCATACTAAACATGGAAACCTGCAGCATTACAGCTAACGAGAACCCAAGAGAGGATGATGACAACCGAAGTGGGTCGGGAGCAGCAACTCCAACCCCAGAACCGCCTCTCCCGACGTATGACCAGGAGAAACTGAAGATACCCCGCGATAGGAATCTCCGCCCAAATGGAACCCGCCCCGAGCAAGGGCCCACTGACCCAGGTTTTGCCGAATTCCTGATGCGTGTTGCCATGGCTCCAGCCTCCCTCAATAACGGGTGGATGCCTGAGTTCGTATAGGACCTCGAAACATCCCTCAGAGGCTACCCAGACGAAATGCGCAAAGAGATTCTGGAGCATCCCGAGGAATGGATCCTCCTCACCATCTTCAACGGTGGAGTATACCTCTTCCGTAGAATCCCCAACATGGCCCAAAAAGTAGCTGACTTCCTTCTCAATATAGGGATCGACTTCGAGGACATCCTAGCTCCGTACAGAGATAAGATTGAAGAAGAGGCAGCATCCACAAGCCGGGCTCGTGGCAGAGGAGGTGCGAATCCTCAAGCCACCAGGGGCCATGGCCGTGGCCAAGGTCGTGGAGGCAAAACCACCCCGTACAAGACACAGGGAGGAGAGTCCAAGGACAAGTACGGCGGCTCGACAACTCTCACAGTTCGCATCTCTGACATCAACCAACGACACTACCTTCTAGGTCTGGGCACCACAGCGCTTGACACTCTGGTAGCTTTCCATGCTACAAAAGTATGGCACTCCCCAGAACCAGTCCCCTATGAACGTTCATGGGCGGCTGGACTCTTTCACACCAACCAGTATGGTCGCACCAACAACGTCATGACCGACAACCTAGCATACACCGTGAAGCTAACGCTATGGAAAAGTGTAGCATTTGGAGACCTCATAGCCCGAGCAAACCCCGGACCTACCTCCACACGCCAAAAAGTCATCAAATTCACGAGCAGTTTTGAGTTCGTTCTCCAACCCTATAAATACAAAAGTGCGAACATTAACCAGGCCTGCTGGATCCTCTTTGCGGCCCCTGTTTCTCGCCACCCGGACCCCATGATGCGCGCTAAGCAAGAAAACGAAATCCATTGCTTCATAATCTCCCCTCCCTTTGGGCAATACCACTGGCGACACATGGTGATCTTCCCCCATGCGATTGAGTGCACCATCTGCAAACTGGATGACCACCCGATGTTCAGTTGCCCCTTCATTGAGGCAGACACATGGTTTGGCCCCCGTAAACAGGTACGAGAAGTCATAGAGGATCACTCAACGAAAGAGAAGGCCCAGTCTTCCAAGTAATCTTATGGGTAATCAAAGTTTGCCTGTCACACCAATATGCAGCTCCCATCTCATAATAAAAATACCTCAAATCTGTAGACTAACTAAGGCTTACGCAGTACACAGACACGAATAAAAAGACATGTACAGTGGCTCAAAAAATTGTCCACATGTTTGCTATTTTTGCAAAGAATCATGAATTCCGGGTGGAATACTGGGTGTATCATAAGACTGTTAGTGAGTGTCACAAAGCCCTCGATATTCCCTTCCAAGAATGCCTTATTCTGACTTGTTTGGCCAAAAGCTCATTGAGTTATGATTGATTAAAGTTGCCAACACATGTGGACAATTTATTGACTTCATGCTCTAACATTATTGCTCCAACAATATATGCTGTCATAGATGACATCATGCATGGAGCTAAGTTGTGATGTCATCCTGGCATCATAATGATGTCATCACAG
>MU790610.1:0-77952 GCA_027886635.1 Lentinula boryana
GAGGTAAGCTCCGCGACGGAAGAAAATGATGAAGTCGAAATACCGGAAACTGATCGTCGGGACCGCGGGAGTTGAACTTGGCATGGTCGTAACAAGGACATTCTATACGTGTAACGTTGCTGCATTACTTGTGTTATTACTTGCGTTATTCTACAATAATATCAATACCACACATTTTCCTGGACTAGGCCCGGGCCCAAGCCCAAGCCTGGTCTTGTAGGCCCGGGCTTGGGCCTTACTTTGACAAGGCCCAGGACTGCTCAAGCCCGGCCTGACCCGCGGGCCTCAGGACTGGCCCGGCCCCGCACATCACTATTTATATCATGCTATTATTTCATTTATAGCATTAAATAGCAGCTAATAGCACTAGCAATTAATAGCATTAAAATCACTGCTAGCTATTAAGATTTTTGACCAGGAATTTCTAGCATGCTATAGCAACGTTGATTTATTTTCTAGCACAGCCCTAGGACCACCCGGCTGATGTGCCACGGTCAAGGTCAGGTCAGAAATTTACGGTCAGGTCACAAAGTCACTGACCGTCACCGACCATACTGACAGTCACCCGACCTTGCCAACACTGGGCGGAAGAGGGAAAGATTTGCTTTGTATATATAGTGGTTGGTATCTATTGTATGCACAGCAGATCAAAGCAGGAAAAATATTTTTGGTAAAAAGATGAGTAACAGGTAAGTTCCATTAACTCAGTTCTTGGCCTCCGCAAGTGGAGATCATGTACAATATTCTTTGTACAGGTCTGTTGAAGAGAGAAGAGATTCAAGAAATTCATCCATGAGTCGTTTTCCTCCTATCTGTACAAGCTCCCATCCACTTCATTTCCATCCACAATCCCATCAAAGCTAAACGACCTCAAAAACATATTATGAGAGGCCCTAGGGGTAGGTGCAGCGAATGCTGGAATGGGCTCTGGTTCATAGCCACGGCTGTAGTCGTATTCATCGTCGTAGTTGTTTTGGATCATGTCTAGACCTAGCGCGTTGACATCTGCAACAGGCGTTCTCGTGTCCAAATTCAAATTGTTGGGAATGCTGGAGCGGTGATGAGATGCACGGCTGGCACGACTTGCACGATTGGCAGAGCTTCCATTAGGAGCCGCAGGTGTCATAGACATCATAGGTATTGTAGGTGCAGAACTGTATTCGTGGAAGACTGGACGAGGTGGTGCACTAGCGATTGAGGGGGCAGCATACCCGAGATTGGGTACTATGGGTAGGGGATTATGGTTAGAACTGGGATTGGAGTTGGTGTTGGAATTATAGTTGGACATTGGGATCGGACGTAACGGTTGAGGACGATGATCACGAGAATGACGACCCGAAAGACTTTGCATGTTGCCGCTGGGCGTAGTGCTAGTGGTGTTGACGGTGTTGATAGGGAGAGAAGTGTATCGCTGATTAGATGGTCTCGTAGTGTTCGCTGACCCACTGTCAGATTGATTTACGCGACTGACACCCACCGCATTGCTGCGAGTAGCAGCCCGTATGTTAGATGCAGTCGGGGTTTGGGAGTTGTAGCGCGGATTTGATAGTGTATCAGGTCTAGCAGAAGGGCCAGTGATAGTTGAATGACTCGCAATTTCATTCGTCCGGTCCGTAGGAGGTTGTTCGGGATTTGCGTTTGGCGGAACGATGGGTAGAAACGCTCTAGGATCGCCCACCGGTATCTCCTGAGAAGACGCAAGACTCGCACGACTCTGTGCAAACCCATGCTGGGGAAAACCGCGCAATTGAGCCATCACATCACTTGCGTTGGATTGCCTTCTGGAGGAGTTCGACGTTGTCACCGTACCCCAAGTGAGGGTCTCACTCGAAACGGCGGAGGCTCTGTGGTCAGCAAATTGGGCTCGAGAGGCGGGGACAGAACGGACGGGGTCTTCCATCAAGTCGCGAAGGCGGCTGGCGAGGCCTTCTGGGGTCATAGATTGCACTGTGTTTTGGGCTGTGCTTCGTCTCGGTGCCTGTTGTGCTGTATTGGAAGTGATTGTGGTGGTATTAGCAGGAGGTACTATGGACTCAGCTGGGTGGTTGAACCTCACAGACCGGGGAAGTGGAGCAGAAAGAGGGGCAGGGGGAGATGTTCCTACCCTCGCGTGGAACCCACTGTTCAGTCCTTCCACATACCCGCTAGCAAAAGCCGCCTGAGGGTCAGCTCTACGCCTCTCCTCTGAGGACTCGTCTATCAATCCCAAACCAACAACACCAGCAATGTCTTCTCTCTCACCGCCTTCTCTTGTCGAGTACTCTTCCCTAGGACGTGTTCTAGACTTGGACTTGTGTCGACGACGGTGCTTGCGGAACGATTCCTCTGCTGGAGCACTGACTGGTAGAGGAGGAACCGAAGCGTACCCATTGACGTAAGTTGTTTGTGACCCAGCCTGAGGCCATTGTTGACCGGTATTCGGTGGTATATAAATTCTATCATTTTCGGTAGCGCCTGGAACAATTCTGTGTCTTCTCGACGGCGAGGAGCGGGACGCCAGTTGTTGAGCCTGCCAAACGGCAGCGTCAAGCGCGTTTGGGAGAGCCTCTGATTGAGAAGGGCGACGGGGGAGAGAAGTTAGGGAAGAGATTGGGGGAGCTTGAGATTGAGCGGGGAAATAACCAGCGGGAGGTTCTATGTGAGGGTATCCTATGGTTTCAAAGTTTTGTGCAGAGGTAACTTGCCCATTAGTATCTCTTGAACGGGAGGGTCCAGCACCAGCTGATGAAGTTCCAACGTCGGAAGAATACCCATCACGACCAAGACGGTCTTGTACAGACGCTTCAATCGCTGCAACGACCTGTTGGACTTCGGTGGAGGAATCTCCAGCGAGTGTGGCATATCGTTCCATAGAGATAGCCATAGGAGGAGCTGGAAGGGGATTATGTCGCAGTGGATCGCTATCTGGAGTGTAGGTAGTGGCTCTCGCCTTTCCTTTTCCTTTGTCTTTTTTGGGTTTAGTAAATTCCAAACGAGCAAGTTGGTTGCGCAAACTCTGAATTTCAGATTGTGATTGCTGCAGAGTCCTGGTACAGTCGAAATGTGTATGAGCCATTGCGAGTTTGGAATTCGGGAAGGCGCTTACGTTTCTAGTCCTTCAATGGTATCGGCTTCCCTTCCACGATCATATTCATTACTGCGCTGGAGATGCATGAGTGAAGATTCCAATCGCTTGATCCTGAATCTGTCGTCCGTCTTTCTTCGTTTGAATTTCTGAAAGTCGGCTTGTACTTTTTTGAGCTGCGATAGAGCGGAGCTCTAAGGGAGTACAGTTTAGAGATATTGTGGCAAAAGACAAACATGAAAACCTACCTCCGTTCTCTCCAGCCATCGCTCTACTTCCTCTAGGACATTTACGACCTCTAGTTCGTCATCCCAAGCCAAAATTAATCTCTGAACAATCTCGCTGTCGTCATTCGCTGGAGGTGCATCCATGTGCAATTTCTTAATGGAATCTCTGCTGAACCGTTTTCGACAAAGCGGACATGTCGATGTTGCTGTTCTCTCTAGACATTCTTTGCAGAAGATGTGACCACATGCTGGAAAGCAGTTTGATCTTCAACGGCACGAAACTTACGGTAAAAACTCACGAATAGCATACGGCTCTTTCAATGTAGACTCGTCCTGCCAGGAGTATGGGTCCAAGCACACATCGCAGCAGCTCGACCGATGGACGATAAGCATAAGAGCATTCCGGAGAGGATTTCAATAAAAGAGGAAGCTGTTGTGTGCGCCACTTCAAGTTTTTGCACAAATCATGAACACGAGGCAAACTGACAGAGCAAGTCCCGCGAATGACGGAAAAGGAAATCATATATGTATTGCTTATGTACTTCAAACGAAATCTTGTATTTCTACGTTACCGGAAATTCTAGTCTGCTAGTCGACCAGTGCAAAACACCCCTTTCCGTTAACAACGGTAACATACTACCTGGATAAGGAGGGATTATACCAGTCGGTTCACGTCTACAATCAACGAACTGAATTCCGATCCATTGTAAAGCAGGCAGCGCTGCTACAGCTGCGTCAAGATTCCACCATGGCACTCTGACTGGATCCAACATAAGGGAAGTACCTGAGAAGCTGAAGCTAAGGATAAGGTGTGATACTTCATTATCATCCGCGTTTTCGAAAAAATGAGATAATCCTGATATTAACTCCCAGTTGCTATCAAAGAATCCTGAAAGAGTTGCAGATATTCCGAGTCGTCTCAAGGAAGGCAGTTGGTCAAGATGCAAACTATCTACAGAAGTACCTTCAGAAATTACTTCGCAGACGGAAAACAAAATAGACTTACCAACAGGAGGACCGTTTGTTGAAATCATGTCAAGCCAAAGCTCCTCTAATCCTGGCTGGACAGACTCGTGGTACAGAAGTGGTCCCCAAGAAAGCTCAGACAATGTCGACTGGAGCGAACACCGCAGGACTGCAAGTTTTCGAAGCCGTTCAAGGCACAAATTCGGTCGAATAGCAGACATCCACCCAAAGAACATTTTCTCATCCTCAATCCACTCAAGCTTGCAAGCTGTGACGAACAACATCAATTGCGAAAGCGAAATCTCTCCGTTATCGTTAGATGGGATTATGCTTGGGAGAGTCATTTCCAGTGTGATATTGGAGTAACCTGTGCTTCGCAAGCTCAGATATCTCAACGAGGGAGAAATGGTGACTGTCGTATTCAGCAGGTTGGTTAGATCGGCGAAATGAAGGAATAGGGTATTCAACAAAGGACGTCTGATCAAGACTCTAATTGCGTCCTGCAGTGGCTGGGGTAACTCATTCCAACGAGTTGGCTTTGAAAGACTGGACGATGCTTTCCATGAGAAGCAAGTTAAATCTGTGAGAAGATGTAAGATATCAAGGAGAGCAGGGTCAAGCTGCGTCCAGTTGGAGCCAGAGTCGAGGATGGATAAGGAACGGATGCTCGAGATAAGGTGAGGTGACGACTGGAGAAGTTTTTGTGTCGCATCAGTTGAACGCTGATATCGTTTCGAACCCTCTGCTTTAGAGCAGGTGATGGTTATGTGCGAGAGAAGATATCGTTGGCAGACTGGGGTGAAGGAAGAGCGGACAAGGGATAAAGACTTTACTGTCGCCCTGTCCTTGCTCGCAAGTAGCTCGCGAATGATGGCCTCGGCAATATCTAAAGGGAGAACAAGCATGGGCTGAAATTTTAGCTAGGCGGTTATCATGGAAAGCCTGTGTAAAGCTGAACACTCTTAGTCCGGCGTATGCCGATATGTCTATGTCCTGGTATAGTAGGGTGTAATCTGGTGTCCTCTCAATGGAGCATGTGCTTGGGGTTTCTCCTCGCTTTTAGCGGGATGGCCACAATCATTATTCCTTTTGTCAGGCAGAATGGAAAGGTTGATGGAAAGACCGAAGTTGTTCGTGATTTTTGTAATAGTTGGTGGCTGATTTACTACTAATATCATTGACAGCCTACATGGAATTCGAGATTTTCACAAGAACGCGACTCTTAAAGGAACCCGCATTTGCATGTCTTTTCTTGACCCAGAATGTCACTTTCGCGGTGGGGCCCGTATCCCTCAGTCAGGAGGGATGAAACTTCAGTCATTGAGTACCGGAGCGAACTACATGGCTCTGTCACTGTACCTGATCCTTATAGCGCACTTGAAATGCCCTACAATGATAGCGAAGAGACCAAAGTATGTGGGTAACTCTTCAAGTCGGCTTCCATTATTCTCAACAGCAACAATAGGCCTTTGTCTTAGCACAACGCAAATTTGCAAGGGCGTATCTAGACGAGATTCCTGACAGGTGAGTGTCTATCGATGGCGCTCTCCGAACTCATCATCATCATCATCAATTCACACTTTGGACAAGGGAAGCATGGCTGGAGACGTTGAAAGAGAGCTGGAACTATGAGCGATTCACCGTCCCGAAACGTGAAAGCGATGGACACACCTATTTCGAATACAACGACGGTCTTCAGTCTCAACTCTCTCTGCGTCGCGTAAAAACAGGCGAGGAGGACACAATCCTCACCGAATCCGGACCCGGTGGCGAACTCTTTTTTGATCCCAATTTGCTCTCTCTGGATGGTAACGCAGCGCTGACTGGGTCTGTGATGAGTCCATGCGGAGGTTACTGGGCTTATGGCGTTTCTGAACATGTTCGTTCACCTTTGCTATAAGTAGATGAGCACTGTACTCTCACTCATGCACTGGCAATGAGACAGGGATCTGATTGGATGGCAATGTATATTCGGAAAACATCGTCTCCCCATCAACCGTCACAAGAGAAGGGGAAAGATCCTGGGAGAATGGATGACGTCGTTCGCTACGCTCGCTTTTTCATTGTGTATTGGACGAGTGATAGTAAAGGTGGGATATTACGGGTATGAAACCGGTGGATGAAGCAGCCTCTCAATTTCTCCTAGGTTTCTTCTATTCTAGATATCCCCCAGAAGACGATGAAGGTAAAGGTAACGCCCCTGCTCAAAACTGCATGGTGAATCTCTTTCTCGCCCTACTAGTCCGTTTGTTAAATTTTTACACCTTCAGGTCTACTATCATCGTGTCGGAGAGAAACAAGAGGATGACACACTTGTCTAGTAAGTTCATGATGTATAGCAACGTGGGCTTTAAGAACTTATCCGGATTCACAAAGCGAGGACCCCGAGCATCCGCTTTGGCTCTGGGCTCTGCAGCTTTCCCCTAGGTCAGCGATGTGTTGAATATCAAGCAGATTTTAAAATCAACGGATATGTAGTGGTCGATATGCTCTCCTCACTGCGAGTGTGCGTATACCAGTCTTTTCACGCATTCTTCTCTTATTTATAGCCAAAAAGCGTGATGCAAGTCATACCCAGCTGGCAAAAATCGCTGATATCAGTTCAAGCGATATCAGAAACGGCATAAATTGGCTGACCATCCATGACAAATGGGAAGCTCGATTTCTTATGTTTGTTTCTTTGCTTTGACGTTCTAACCATCATTGACGCGCGTTTAGAGTTGGAGACGACGACTCGACGATTCATTTCATGACGAACCTCGAAGCCAAGAATTACAAAGTAGTAACGTTTGACACTCGTCGTCCGGACGAGGGAATGAAGACGCTTGTTGCGGAAAAGGCCGACGCATTTCTCATATCGGCGAGCATTCACTCCACGGACAGACTCGTGCTTGTCTACCTGCGCAATGCTAGGCACGAAATCCATATACACGATCTCAAAACCGGAAAACCGTTCGGACAAATCTTCAAGGATCTAATTGGGCAGTTTTCGTTGTCAGGACGTCGTGGAGATAATGATATGTTCGTCTTTTACAGTGGCTTTACTTCTCCTGGAATAGTATATCGGCAAGTTCATCAAAAAGCCGGCGACCTCATTGACGCTGACGAATACCTTGAATAGGTACAAATTCGATGAAGACAATTCGAATGGCGCGCTGTTCCGTGCTATACAAGTTCCAGGCCTTAACCTGTATGATTTCACGACGGAATCCGTATGTGAATGTCTCTACATCTCGTCACACTGACTGAGCCTAATATGCAGGCGTGTTATCCATCTAAGGACGGGACTATGTAGGTGCTCAAGGGTGTACGAGAAGCTCGGACTAACTATTAGCGTAGGGTTCACATGTTTATCACCCGCCTGAAGGATACACTCATCGACGGGACCGCCCCGGTCTACATGTATGGCTATGGCGGCTTTGCACTAGCAATGCTTCCAACCTTTTCCGTCTCGACGCTCCTTTTCTGCAAGATCTATCGGGCAATGTATGTGGTGCCCAATATACGGTGATTGCATTGGTGAAGTGTTCGTATCGATCTCTGACTTCGCCCATTCACTTAGCGGTGGTTCAGAGTTTGGAGAATCATGGCACCGGGAGGTTTGTCTAGGCGCTGATGCTTTGTGCAAATATGCCTTGATAAATGAATTTTTACAGGGAATGCTGGACAAGAAGCAGAATGTTTTTGACGACTTCAACGCGGCTGCGGAGTGGCTTGTCGTGAATAAGTATGCCAAGAAAGGCTGTGTGGCCATTCGCGGAGGGTCCAATGGAGGTAAGTAGTACTGTAACTCAATACATTCTTAAGCACTAAACTCCAACTCCTCGAAGGCGTTCTAACCACTGCGTGTGCAAATCAAGCGCCTGAGCTATTCCGCTGCGTCGTGACCATTGGAGGTATCATCGACATGCTTAGAGTTTGTTTACGACAACCCCGCCTTCTCTCTTTTACTGACTCGGAAAACCAGTTTCCAAAATTCACGTTCGGCGCCTTATGGCGTTCGGAATACGGTGATGTAAATCTGGTATCCGCTCGCCTGAACGATCAAAATCTTATATTCATAGCCTGAGGATCCAAAGGCTTTTGACTTCATTTACAAGTTAGTCAAGCCCTCTTGAAGATTTTCTCCCTGACCCCTATGTAGATATTCGCCTTATCATAATATCCCTTCGGGAAATGTGGTGATGCCAGCTATGTTATTCTTCACTGCTGCGTATGATGACCGAGTTTCCCCTCTACATAGTAAGCAGACGAGCTTTGTAATTTTTTCCTGAACGCTTATTCCTGTATACCAAGCGTTCAAGCATGTCGCTGCCTTACAGCATAACTTTTCTAATGGTCCAAATCCGACCTTGATGCGTATTGATCTTAACACGGGACATTACGCCGGCAAGGTTCAAGTTTCACCGCCCTTATGAAAGAACTTTCCTGATGGTTGTCCACATAGAGTACACAGAAAATGCTTGAAGAGACCGCAGACGAATATAGGTGCGGCTCTCTTCGTTGTGGTTCTTGGCTAATCTTATTCTAGTTTTATTGGCAAGTCCATGGGACTAACTATGCAAAAGTCAAAGCAATGGTCCTGTGTGATGGATTGATCAGGATGGGATTTCGTCATGTATCCATGTCCTACACCGACCAAATGACTATGCGCCACCTGTACAGAGTAGAATTAAATGTTTTCTTCAACCCGTTATGAAAGGAACCTCGTTTTCCTGACTCGGGGTCGCTGCTTCAAGGCAGTGAGTATGAGGAGGTTTAGTGTTTTTCTTATTATGCCTTATGTAAAATTTTGGGTGACTTTCATCGTTTCATTGGCAACAAGGACTATTGGTATCACACTAGGTGGCTCGCTTGCGGAACATTAATCCAGCAGTCTGATTTGGAGCAGGTGTAAATGTATACCACTTATCCACCGGTCGTACACCGTCTTGCTCCAGCTTGATATCGTATGTCATTAAGACGTGCACAAGCATGGTCTTAAGCAGCGCCGATACGAGAAAACGACCAGGGCTGAACATCAGAAGAGCAATAATCAGGGTGCTATTAGACGACTTTTCTTTCATGTCGCTCACAAAGCATGTCTTCCATTTCCAAACATCATGAAGGTGGGACCTACTGAGATTATTTGATATCGCACAGGATCATCTTGTTCTTCTCTAAGTCGAGCAAACCTGAGACCGTCAAATTCATTGGGATTGGGGTAGTGCCTCTTTGCATAGGATGCATGTCATACGCAGAGCTAATGAGGCTTAAGAATTCACTTACAGCATCGTGGTGTATCGCATAACCTGGAGCAATGATAGTATTGCCTGCTAGTACAGTTGTCCCATCAGAAAATGTGAAATCCTTCAGGACCTTGCGTGGCATGCTCGCTGAATTGAGTCCGAAATAGAATAACCAACAAGTCTCGAAAGTGTAAAAACCAACACACATTTTCCACCAGCTCGAAGGCGTAGAGATTCCTTGATGAAGCTGTCGACTTTATACATCTTGCTAATGGATTCCTTAGTGATACCTTCCTCTTTCACAATTGGTTCGATTTCGTCTCGCAATTCTGGAATGTAGGATGAGAATGTAGCCAGGTCAAACAATGCTTGTGTCAGAGCCTGCCAGGGGAAACGACCAGGGGAAACGACCAGGCATCGTTATCTTGAAGTGTTTGAAGCTTCAACAGCGTACTCACCATCGATGCTGGACGATATGCCGCAAACACAGTTGCCAGCAGTCTGATTGTGATCGCCTTTAAGGATTTCTCGCCTTCTGGTGCTTTCTCCATCAGCCAAGTGAGAAGATCATTCTAGACAGAACGAGGAATGAGTAGAAAGTACGAAAAGAAAAACTCATCCACTCACAGATTTACCAGGCCAATCTTTTCCGAACATTCTCTCCTGATCAAGTCGTTCTTCGATAAGAGGACCGATGTGTTCCATCGCTCGCCGCAAAGTCTTGGGGATGTACGAGTCAAGGAGCTTAGAAACAATTCTAGAACAAAGTCAGCGAATGGGCGAGTGAATAACGAGACCAAATCACGGTTTGAGGGGGCCAGGCGTGAAGCCCATGATGAGAGCAGTTTTGACAAGAGCATCTGAGTATATGTCATTTATTTCGTTGTAGGCTGCATCATTGCCTGTAAAAAATACAGTGAGCTGAGTAAATATGGAGCCAAACTGAAGGCGACAAGATCTCATACAAAGTGAAGGTCCAACGAATAATCTGTTGATGACTCTGAGGACGACATGCTTTCCTGTAAGCCAAGCCGGGAAACTAGTCCAACCTTATGACTTGGTCAGTAGAAAACCCGAAGGAAAAGGTGAGGTTCTTACTATCTGTGGGAGGCACGAGTTCAGAGAAAGCTGTAATGACCTCTTCTCGGAGTTCAGGAAAACGACCGCCGAGATTACTTGTCAAGGCAAGGTGGACAAATCTGAAGTGATATGGATTTTCGAGAATGTGGGGCTCCATTGTGTAGTCAGTTTGCATACCCTAGGATACTCCTCTCAAAGATGTGTACGAAGGGAAAGGAAACACTAAATACCTCTTTGATGGAACCATAGAGAGATAATTGATCATCACTCGCTTTCCGAACATCCTCGATGAGATCGTGGCCGGATACAACGAATGTCATCTGGAACAAAGTAGGGATCGCGAACAACTTTCCATAGTGCTATTGTCAGAAATACATTGAGCATTACTCGGATTTGAGATAGCAATGATACTATACCTGCTCAAACCCTTCTTGAATGAAGTCGCGAAATCCGAGTAAGAGTTGAAAGAAACCAATCACCGTTCCAAACGTTCCTGTTGGCCCGACAAAAGCCACATCTTTGTACTATGGGGAGAAAGCGTGATGGCTTAATTGAGATTGAAACATACGTACACATACCTTTGACTTCGTCAACCTATCATCAGCGACGCAGCGAGCTGCATAAAGGGCTACTAACGCTATGCCCAATGCAAGCCAGGTGGACGAGGATGCCATCTGGGGCCCAGTAGTCGCCACTCAGTTTCCCTCAAGGCTTATTCGATCTCCGCTCGAACTACTGTGAATACAAATAAGTAAGTAATTTCTTCCATATTGTCTGTCTTAAGCTTACCCGGTATCAGTAGGGTATCCCCACCGACATCGTATCTTTGATATGATATCTCATTGTCTTATGACCTTTTATCACTAGGCTGGAGACGCTATCACTGTGAACAGTGTTAATTTATCTTCCTATGTGGCAGGCAGAAAGAATGCACAAGTATAGGAAAAAGGTTTCCCAATATGGATATACTTACGACACCCCTAAGTAATCTGCACAATTCCGTAAGAACTACAGCTTCCGAAAAAAGCTATGGCACCCGGTTGAGCCTAAGACCCGAGCGTTGCTGATGGAGCGCTAACTGTACAAAAGGTAGCATACAATAACATCAAGCCTGGCTGTTAGATTATGTAGGTCTGCTTAGTTCCTTCTTTCTGGGTGTATAAAATTATAGTTTCCCGTTGCCCGAAAGGACACTAACACCTGAGGATGTGGCAAGCAAATATCCACCCAAATAATGAAAATATATTAAACCTGCATAACTTCACTTCATTCTTTTGAGGCAGTTTATCGACATTGTTTTGACATAATCCTCGAGTGAAAGATATATAAGTATAGTATCCTTCACTCCAATGTTGAATACGAGCTGAGATTAAGTTTGGATTCGATTGGGGCCTGACTCCGCCGCGGTACCAAGTATAGTTTAGACGCAGGTGGTACGAGAACACCTGAGAACAAATTCTGATATCTGGCTTCAATACTACCTGTCAAATTTTTCTCGTCCTACCTGGATGTAGGTTAGAAAACGCAATAAATCTTCGGATGAACTCACCCACTGATAGAACGACATTAGGCGGCCACGTAAAAATCAATGTCCAATCTCCTCCAATCTCCTCCAATCATCTTGTCAGGTCCAGAGCTTTGTAGTATGCGGATCAATACTTCCGACAACTGGTTAGTGGGCTCAGGATTCAGATTGCTAGCTCTCACGAAAACCCTTCCCAGCATCTGAGAAGACCTCGACTGAGTTCGGCCTTAAGGCTCAGGGTAACCAGTCACATGAAGCGTAAAATACGTATATTAACATAATCCTGTCTTGTTCAGTCTGCTTCCTACCACCACTACCACACAAGTAAGCCACTACCATGTCCAATACCAACAAAGTCCAAATCGTTCGTAAATTCCACGAGCTCCTGAACGACGGCAAGCTCGACGACGCTCATGAGTTCTTGGCTCACGATTTGTCTGCGCACACCACTGCACACATTGACGCAGGCGCCTCCCCGATGAGCAAGGCGGACGTTCTTGAATCTCACAAGGGTATTCACCAAGAATTGGAAGCTAAGGTCAGTATTCCATGCCTTCTCAGTTACCATCCCTGAATTTCTCCTAGACGGTCATTACCGACGCCAAGGAGGTCGACGGAAAGGTCATCGTTGTGGTATGCTGAGTTCAATGTCAAAGTCTGTGTTCTCATGGTATTTGATCAGGGCAAATCCCATCTCAAGCACGAAATCTCGTATAGCCTGTTCCTTCAGTCACCTTTTTGCGACAATAATTAATGTGTCTTTTCAGGGAGGTTCCGTTCAAAGCAGTGTACGAATTCAAGGGCAATAAGATTGGCGCTGTCAAGTTCGAGACGGATCCTAATCACAAGGTTAAAGCGTTCAGTCTCTAGACGCTCAACCGTCGAAGCCGTCGAATTGAAGTCGCCTAATCAGAATCTGAAGGAGAATATGTAGTCTCAGGAAATATGTACTTTTGATGTATTGAACTTGAACAGAATGAAAACTGTGTATTTG
Organism: Lentinula boryana; assembly: GCA_027886635.1. Taxonomy (NCBI): domain Eukaryota; kingdom Fungi; phylum Basidiomycota; class Agaricomycetes; order Agaricales; family Omphalotaceae; genus Lentinula; species Lentinula boryana. Next base: position 13,085 of record MU790610.1, read on the forward strand.
ATTGATTCTGCTATCAAGGCACCAAGATTCTGATGAAGTCGATACAGGATCCAGATTGATTGAGCTTTTGAGATGCACTCTGACGTCAACATCTATACAGTATGGTGCAAGCTTGAATACATTCCAGCTGTCTCAAGACCAAGTCGGATCTTGAACGTTATCTACGCTTGTAGCAACGGGGAGACTTTTATTCCTTTATTCCCTGCTCGATACTGAAGTTCCATACCTCCTGTCAACACATGTACTATTGAATCTCATTTTCAAGTGTTTTCCCGGCGTCTAAATCTCCACACCAAATTCATTCATGAGACCTAGCTATTATTTTCTGGAAAGGAAAAGCTCAGGAAAATCGCGGTTTCTGACAGCAAGTATGCACCCTAGAATCAGGAAATACGCCATAGCGTAGGTCTAGCCTGGTTTTTTCCAACTCTTCAAGAACATCTTCTATTTTCCCCGTCAACCATGGCTGATCTATTGCAGATATGGATTATGATTATTCCGCAGATAGATTACCAGTAATTATTGCATCCGAAATTTGCAGTGGCCTACGATGCTGAATTTGGTATTTTTATTTTTATTTTGCACAATGTAATGCGATGCCTCGTTTAATGTAGCGCGCAGGTGGTCATACGCGCGCATAGGCGTCTTGGGAAAGGGTTATGGCTATGAGAAAACAAATTTTAGGTATAAAAGTAGCATAGATAACTGCAGTCGACCCAGCATTAGTATTGCCTCTCACAACATGGAAACCACTATTCAGAACAAAACAGGCTCCCTCACGATTGTTGGTACCGGTATCGAGAGCATCGGACAGATGACCCTCCAGACATTGTCCTACATCGAAGCCGCCGACAAAGTGTTCTACTGCGTGATAGATCCTGCCACCGAGGCGTTTATCCTTACTAAAAACAAGAACTGCGTCGACTTGTATCAGTACTATGACAATGGGAAATCCAGGATGGATACATACACACAAATGTCCGAGGTAAGAGAAATTTCTCTTGGGCTTTCTTGCAATCCGTGAAACCAAAACTGAGATCTCGAATAGGTCATGCTTCGGGAGGTCCGCAAGGGCCTCAACACTGTGGGTGTGTTCTACGGACACCCAGGTGTTTTTGTGAACCCCTCGCTTCGAGCTCTCGCTATTGCCAAAAGCGAGGGATACAAGGCGAGGATGCTGCCGGGCGTTTCTGCAGAGGACTGCCTTTATGCAGACTTGTGCATTGATCCTTCCAACCCTGGTTGTCTTACCTACGAAGCTTCCGACTTCCTCATTAGGGAGAGACCGGCAAACATCTACAGTCACTTCATTCTTTTCCAAGTCGGATGCGTCGGTATCGCCGACTTCAACTTCAGTGGTTTTGAGGTGATGTTTTCATTCCCTGCTACAGTACTGTCAAATAATAATGTTCGATTTCTTGTAGAATTCGAAATTCGGCGTTCTCGTTGATCGTCTCGAGGAAGAGTATGGCGCGGATCACCCTGTCATCCACTACATCGCTGCTATGCTCCCTCACGAGGAGCCTGTCACCGACCAGTTCACTATTGGCCAGCTCCGCAAGCCCGAGGTCTACAAACGCGTCGGCGGTGTTTCCACTTTCTACATCCCGCCGAAGGAGCGAAAGGATATCAACCCGGATATCGTTCGTCAACTCGAGTTCCTTCCGGAGGGTAAGGTACCCGATAAGCGCGCCCAAATTTACCCACCTAACCAATGGGAGCCCGAAGTACCGACTCTCCCTGCTTATGGGCCAAACGACCATGCCACCATTGCTCAATTAGATTCTCACTCTCCTCCCGAGCAGTATCAGCCTCTCGCTACTTCCAAAGCCATGACGGATGTCATGATTAAGTTGGCGTTGGATCCTAACGCGCTCGCAGAATACAAGGCTGACCACCGAGCCTTCGCCCAGTCAGTGCCGGATTTGACTGCGAATGAGAGGACCGCGTTGGAGATGGGAGATTCGTGGGCATTCCGTTGCGCCATGAAGGACATGCCTACTTCTCTTTTGGAAAACGCCAAGCTGTCTGTCGAGGAAGCTTCTAAGCAAGGCTTCCCATGGATCATCGTAACGGGTATCGTTGGTGTTGTCGGATCCGTTGTCAGCAGCGCCTGATTCAGGTTGTACTGCCTAGTATAAATTTTATTCGACATCAATATGTATGTGCTCAAATCCGAAGAAAAAGAAAAATGTTGTACAAGTAGCTCACGAGTCAATGATAAATTGCCATCTATCATGTTTTGAGATCGCGAATCATATCGTAGACAACTGTTGATGATCTTGACCAAAAAGCAAGTTCGTTCATTGGACAAACAGCGGTTACATACAGTCCCCAAGACGGAAGCTTGAGCTGGACCCAGTCGATACATACGGGCTATATTGGGTTGGACATTGGGTTATGTCCAGGGTCTATGACGCATCGACGAGTATGGCCTCGCGTGCATGTTCTTTCATATCCATTCCCTTTGTCTTCATTCACGTATATAGTTTCCTGCAGCATGGCTGAGATACCTTGTCCTCTCACCATCGCTCGCAGGTACGTACAGCAGCTAGCTCATATTCATAGTTCGTCCTCTCACCATCGCTCGCAGCCGTAGTTCGCGCATATTTTGATTCACCCTCCCTCCTCCCTTATACTACACATATCATTTATTTCTACCTACATACACCCTTGTCTCCTGTAGCTTGGCTTGAGGCTGTACCCTTTATAGGCACAGTTTCGAGAGCTTTAGACTCCAATAGATCATCGCCTATTGTCCCAAAACCCTCGGTCACTTCGTTGATCTCCTCTTCCTTCAACTTCGAGGAGAGGCAAGCATTGATTAAGCTTCAGGATTACCCCGCAGAGTTAGAGACTCATTCGACAACCAGCTACCATGATAGCGATTGAGGATGAGAGTTCCAGCGTAATCCCCTATACCGGCAGAGTTCATCGAATCGAGCCATATTCCGAAAGTTACTGTCAAAGAACAGTACACCCAAACATACCCCAGGATCTGGACGGCAAATGAGCTCTGAGCACCAGCCTTTCGCGCTACCAAGATGATGAAGTCCTCAAAGGTGATTGTTACTGCTTGTAGAAGGAAGAAATAAATTGGTCTCGGGTCAAACGATGTGACATGAATAAGTCCCGAGAGAAAAAACGCGACGTAGAGCTGCGCGTACGAAGACGCTATAGTCCCTGGAAGAAGTCCAAAAACGTGCCGAGAAAGGAATTTTCCGTGCGAGGAGACGATCTAAAACGAAACCATACCACATGTCAGCATGTGAAACACTTCCTTTCGAAGGCAAACATACCCTTCGCAGTTGTTGATGCCAAACCCTCCTAGAGTATTTTGTCAGAAATTGAGGTCCGAGGAACAAAGTGGATTCATACCCCCACCATCGGCGGACCGTATATGCGTCCGCCAATCTTCCAAAGAAATCAGGCCAGGTATCGGGCTCTGACAGTCCGGTACTCACGAGTAGCAAAGTTATCAAGAGGAGATAAACCTGAATAGAGGATTTGAGTCTGAAAAAGAATAGACCAGTCGCCCAGAAGCGCCAGAGAATTGGCTGTTCGTAATATGTCACTGCATCTCTCGAGAAGCCAGGGTCAATCGATGTCAGGATGAACGCGATGTCATTGCCAATAATCGCCATGACTAGCGCAATGAGCCGATTTCGAAGGAAGTCGAGCCGAGAAAGATATTCATGAGGAGGAATAATCGACGTTTGCTCGTGAGTCCACCCTACTCCTCGAGGAGAACACAACAGCTGCAAAGTCCACTTCAAGCGATTCCAAATTCCGGCATTCATGATTGACTCTCGCTGTCCTATTTGCCGAAATTCACGCTGGATATCTGTGAGGAGAATATAATCCGAGGCAATGAGTGTTTCTATGATGACATTTGTACGAATTGAATCATCAGAGACTTTGCTGAAGTAGCAGTAGCTATTGATTGCTACTACTGGCAGGAAGAACACCCATCGATGTGGTAAAGGTCGAACAACCATCCCTGCCGTAGATATGCATTTCGACAAGGCAGCAAGGATTTGCAAGTGCATGGCTAGACAAAATTAGAAATTAAAAAAAACATTTCAGGCCTCAAGCATTCAACGAAGACTCACTCTCAAACGATAGGCGAAAACCCAACCACGAGTGCCCGCTTACACAGGGTATGTACTTGACAGGTAACACAATTCGAATTCTTGATTAGGATGCAGGCATTGACAGGAAACATCCGGAGATTGGGAGTTTTGAGCTCGTGATTAGTAGTTAGCATTTTTCCTGTCTGTTGGCGGAGATAGAAAAAGACACAGATTTGTTATATGAATCTGAATGTGCGAATCCGTCGAGCGAAATGGCGATACTCTCTTCTGCTAACGCTTTCCTAACGTTTCTGGTCCTCGTTGTGCTCGCCTTTGTCACAAAACGTAAAATCAAGGAAATATATATAGATGTACTAGCTATAGCCTGCAGCTATGACTTGCTGTCATCCAGCTTCAAAGCCGGCGAAAACACGTTTCATTTCAGTCTCTTTGGAGTACGTGTATTTTGTTCCACCGTGTATTATCTAAATCTACATGTAATAGAATCCGGTCGTCGGATTGAGAGGCCAGGAAGCTCGAAAGACATATTTCAACGAGAGAAGCTTTAGCACCAGTGAAGGATACAAAATGTTCAGTAAAGCAGTCCCTGTATGCGAACTGCCATTTGAACTCCTTGTTGGCTCGACTGTCAAAAAAATGATTCATAGATGCCTGAATTAGCCAAAACGTTGCTTTCTGCTGAGGAAGAACACGGTGCTCACTTTAGAAAGCAACTCGACGTCTTGGTGAACAAGAATCGTTTCGCTGAGAGTGAGCAGATAACAAGGTACATTTTATGTTCTTGAGCTCACGTTCGTGACAGTTATTGCAACCATGCTCGGTGATATACAACGAGCTATGATGACCTGGAACGACGAAGGGACCATGGATCCCTTCGACAAAATTAACGACGTATGTGCCTTCCGACTTGTTCGCGAGGGTTTTGAATCAATTTTACCCAGATAACCTTTTTAGTCACCGCGCGTATGATCACCAGTAGCGACTTCGTCTCCCATCCCGTGGATTTCTCTCAATTTCAGAAAGATTTCTTCACTCAACTGAATAATACCCCTACGATGATCTTTCTACCGTGGTTCTATCGTGCAGCTCAACGAGAAAAAGAGATCGCTATCACTTCCCTCTTCACAAAATTGACGGCATACATAGAGACTCGAGAGATATCTGACGCTTCGGCTGCTGAACCCATCGATGTTCTACTTGCCCACGGGCTGAATACTCAAGAGATAATCCAGTTTATCCTTGGATTTCTATTTGGGAGTGTTTACAATACGACCAAAACCAGTATGCTTTCAACTCTTTTCATGGCTTTTTTTGTTTTTTTGATGATTCTCATTATCTTATATCACTATCACTTTGTTCAGTCTCTTGGATTCTGATTTATATCTCACTGCATCCTCACTGGATTTCTTCACTCCGTTCCGAGGTAGAAGGTGTCCTCTCTGGGGTCCCCATCGACGCCTCCGAACCGCTTCACAGCAAACTTTCTCAGGTCCCAATAGAGGCTTGGGAGGATTCGATGCCTATACTCGATCTTGTTATATCCGAGACTCTTCGTCTAACGATGAACCAAACCGTTCTTCGTCGGAACGTGGGTGAAGACCTTCAGATACCGGGTGGAAATGGAAGTGTACCAAGCGGCACATTTGCGGTCTACAGTCATGCAGATGCCCATTTACAACCTGAAATATACCCCGAACCTTGGTCATTCAAGCCTGAACGTTTCGAGCATGGGAAACCGAAGGTCTCAAACGATTTCCTTGGATGGGGCGCTGGTCAGTGATATTCTTGTCTGCGCAATGGCGTTCAAACCATGAATAATAGGGAGACACCGGTGCGTCGGAGCGAGGATTGCGAAACTGATAATCAAAGCGATCGTCTGTTTGTTCGTGATGAACTATGATTATGATATAAGGAGGACAAAGCGTGGATTTAGCTCAACGATGTCAATTCCGGTTCCTGATTATAACAAGGTCAATGAGGTGAGTTTCTAGTCTTTTTTTGATGAAGTCTACGAATGGTGACCCTCTTGCTTCCTTAGGCACGTCCCAAGGGCGAGGTTATTACTCTTAGATATAAATGTATCGGGCAACAATCTAGAGAGATTCAGTAATCATAAGAAGCAGCTTCGACGAGTCTCATGACATTACAATATTATACAAGGCACGGCAAGATCTCTATAACATGTTCACTTTGTCTTCATCTTTGAATCATTCATTCTTCACAACTTCTTTGAGTTCACGATTTGCACAAATTCAGGCTTCAATGAAGCACCTCCCACCAGAAAGCCATCAACGTCAGGAAGGGTAGCTAGAGCACAGGTTGAGGTTTTCATTAGAAGGGTCACGGTCGGAAAATGAGATTCAAGGCAAGCTCACAAAGTTCTTTGCAGTTCGCAGCATTAACACTACCTCCGTAGATGATCCTGGTCGATTCAGCAACAGCAGACGAGACAGCTTTGGAAAGATACGATCGGATATCTTTGTGAGCCTCCTGTGCTTGCTGAGGAGTGGCCACTTTGCCTGTTCCGATGGCCCATACGGGTTCGTAAGCGACGACAATTTTGCTTAAAAAAATAATGATATGCTTCGTGTGCAAGATGATCCGTGATACGTGAGGACTCACCCCCAATCACTCTCCTTCAACACATTCACCACAGCTTTTAGTTGCTCCTCACACACTTTTGCGGTCTCCCCGGCTTCGCGTTCTTTGAGGGTTTCGCCGATACAGAGGATGATGCTGAGCCCCTTGTCGAGAGCAGCACGAGTCTTTTGCGCAACCACTTCAGAGGATTCATGGAATAAGGTTCGGCGTTCGGAGTGTCCTTTGTGGTAACAAAGATGGTGACAAAATATCAATATAGTTTGAACATGGCATAAATGACAAACGCACCAAGGATAACATAGGGTATATCAGAATCTACAAGTTGTCCTGGACTGAGGATCAAGGCATAATAAGACCAGGTATCACAATATTCGCGATTCGAAATAGATAGCAGTAGCATCAGATCGCTAACCTGATTTCTCCAGTGAAAGCCCCGGAATCTTTAAAATAGCAATTTTGAGCAGCGACTTTGATGTCTTTCCGGATGGACTCTTTGACAGGAATGAGGTATAAAGCTGGCGGTGACACTACGACCTCTGAAGATGTAGAAGAGCAATCAGACTTCAGATGAAAGCAGCAGGGATGGTGGACGTACCAGTAGCAGGATCAAGCTCTGCTTCGTTCAAAAGCTTTACTAGGGCTATTTTGTCTTTCCGGGTGACCGGATTCATTTTGAAGTTGCCCCCAACGAAGAATTGGCGCGCCATGAAGAGTTCCTTGGGTGAGTGTAAGTACTAGATGTGTTAGCTTTTGTTTATCGTTAATCGATATCTGATTCCGCATCATGCCGACGAGTTCGTTCCCACGATTGCAGCACTCGTTTTTTTTGTCTAGATCTTGACTGATTATTTCTTTGTTTTCCAAGGTATTTCCGATGTGTGTTACTCAGATACGGACTGAAGACATGGATGAGGTTCAACGATGTCATGTATGCTGTCGGAATTGCGGGTGCTATTTAGTATTGAATTTGATTCAATACGCTATTTGGAAATTTTGGGAATAGCTCAGGTGAGCCATGGAAGTCTCTTCAAAAATACTTTTATACTTCTCAAACACTTATCTTCAAATAGTGGTAAGACGGGACCGTTATACTAATATTCCGGCATAACTGATTGATGCTCTAGTATTTTGACCACAAACATTGGAGCGCATCGGGCGGTCTAGCTGGCAGTGTTGGACTGGCATGGGCACGGGCAGCAAGCTTAAGGGCATGGGCAGTTTGACGTGACTAGTCACTGCCGGGCATAAACACTAACAGGCGCCCAATGTTTTCACACACTAACGTTCTCGACCTCCACGGGTCAGTTCCGGTTCAGTCATTTCTACTGACACATATATATAAGACGCGTGCGCGTTGTTTTACCTTATTGGAGCCGCATTATTATAACACCTCGCTGATTATTGGTTCTTCAGTTCGGATGTGCACCAGTACCGCCCACCCTCTTACTCGTCCAAAATCTAATTTACTACTCCTTTCAAGCTCATTAGGATGAAGCTGCACAACCCGTTGCATCCCCCTCCCGCTCCTCCTGCATTTGGTAGAGACACGGTCCTGCCGGAACCAAAGGCATCGTTGGTTACTTGTCAATCCCCCATCTCAATTTGCTCTGATATTTTTACACCTCATAGACTGCTCTCTCGAATTGTATTCCAATGGCTTTCCCCGTTTCTGGCTGTAGGATTTTCGCGGCCTTTGGAGAAAGATGGTCTGTTGATTACGCGATGAGAAATACCGGAGCGCGCGCTTAACTCGAGTCACAGATCTATGGCAACTTCCCTCTACGCGGCTCACCGCGAACGTTACTGACAGGATTGAGACGAATTTCTTTCAACGATGTCCTCCTGACCAAAGGCCTCGTCATTTGCGTCAAAAACTCCGTCACCCTTGGGAAGCAGATCCAGTGGACACGCTTCATCAGTATAACGATGACGATAGCGTGAATACGGAGAAAGTAGACAAGGGCTCCTCAGATACGAACAGAAACGACGAAAAGAAAATATCTGGTAGAATGTTCAGAAAGTCGGAGAATTCAAAACCTGAATACGATTCGTCATTATTGCAAGCAATATACCAGACGTTCAAGGCCGAATGGTGGACCTCCGGAATGCTCAAGCTTGTCTCAGGTCATTCCAGTTTATTTGTTTTCCTGTCCTGGGCTCTGCTAGACCATTTTTTTGTTTTACTACAGATACACTCAAAACTACAACTCCTCTCGTCAACAAAGTCATCCTTACCTGGCTCACAGATTCCTTCATATACTACAAAGCTACACCATCACAAAGAACTGAGCTTGGGTTAACTTCGCCACCTCGTGGTATTGGATATGGCATTGGGCTGGCATTTGCTTTGTTTGTCATGCAAGGTACATACTCTTTCGACTACTAGTTCTCTCAAAATGTCACTCAGATATGTTCTAGAGAGTGCAAGTCTGGTGAGAAACGATTTGATCTATTAGTTATATCAATTGTTTACCAGTCCTCTAGATGACCAATCATTACATGCAAAGTAAGTTTCCATATACTTGCTGACGTACTTTATTAACCAGATTTGCTGTTGAACAGTTAGCATGGCCAACGGACTAGCTATCAGAACAGGCGTAAGCCCCACTATCATATCTCGAACTCATCTTTGAACATTCCACTTCTAGATTATCGGGAATATATTCCGCAAATCTCTGAGACTCTCTGGGCGTTCACGAAACCAGCATAGTGTTGGACAGGTACTCCTTTACATCTTCACTCCTACCCTAAATCAAGCTTACGCTGACACAGATAACGACTATGATTTCGACTGACGCTACGAGGTTGGACACATTTTCTGCTAACGTCCACAAGTGTGTTTTGCTTGATGTTTTCCTGCACGATGATACCGACCCGTTTTTTTTCTTTAAGTCTATGGGTATCTCCAATACAGATAGCCATTGGTATTGGGCTTCTCATTGCAAATGTCCGTATATCAACGTCCACATGACGGACGAAATCTGACATCATATCTTATAGCTGGGATATTCCGCGCTTGTTGGCTTGGGCGTAAATATCCTCCTCGTGTTTGACATGCATTCACGTTCAATCCTCTGAATCTAGGTGCTTCTCTTAGGGTTCCCCTTACAGATACTCTGCCTCCGAATCATGTTCACGAATAGAAGAAAGGGAGTGAAAGTCACAGATAGTAGAGTTCGTCTTACAACGGAGGTATGTATAGCTGATCCTTTTGTTCGAACACGCTCTAATCAAGGGTCGCTACTTTGTATAGGTTCTGCAAGGCATTCGCCTCATAAAATCATATGCCTGGGAAGGATTCTATGTTTCACAAATCTACAACTTCAGAAAGCAGGAAGTGGCAAGGATTCGTACGGCCTCGTGAGTAGAACGACGTTATGGTACGCTCTTAACGCTGATTCATATTACAGAATAGCGCGCGCAGCTCTCATCGCGCTAGTAACTTTTATTCCAGTCCTTGCTTCGGTTCTTTCATTCGTGAGCTTTACTCGTAGTTGACTAGAAACATCTTCCCATTCAAATTTTAGATTACTTATGCGTTGAGCGGCCACGACCTCAATGTCGCCATCATCTTCAGCTCTTTGCAGTTCTTCAATGTCAGTTGAATATTTGTCACTGTGTCGTTAGCCTTAATTTACAATTTCCTTCTATAGATCATCCGGGCTCCCCTCCTATTCTTTCCCATCGTACTCTCCGCATTGTCCGACTTCCTCGTCGCCATGGGCAGAATTGGGAAGTTTCTCAAAGCCGAGGAGCTTGCGGAACCCTACACCATTGATCTTGAACGTAAAAACGCTATTGAAGTAGATGGGGATTTCAGCTGGGAAACCGCGGGTAAAATAGCAGAGCCAAAATTTGAGAAGGGAGGGAAGAGCGGTCCTGCAATAAAATATCAAGCCAGTGCTGACGGTGACAAGTCCAAGAAAAATGGTAAAGCACAAAAAGGCTTGAAGAGCAACGGAGACCAAGGTTTACCTCTAGCAGCCCAAGATGTTAGCAAAGCTACGGAAAGCGAAATAGCTGCTACTCCGAAAGAAGAAGAAGAACCATTCGCACTCAAAAATTTGAAGTTCGATGTTCCGAAAGGTTCCTTCGTCGCCATAGTGGGAACTGTGGGCTCGGGTAAGGTGAGAGTCAACTTTTGATTCCCGATTCGTCGTTGCTGTCGTCTCACCCTGCCTTGCTTGTACAGAGCTCAATTCTGAATGCCTTGATTGGTGAAATGCGGCGAACGCGAGGAGATGTCGTGTTCGGTGGATCCGTGTCTTACGTTCCTCAAACTCCGTGGATTAGAAATGCCACTCTGAAAGAGAACGTACTCTTTGGAATGGAGGAAAATGAGAAAAAGTCAGCATTGTTCATGGGTCTTGCATTCGTAGAAATGACTGTCAAATTTCAGGTTCAAGGAGGTTATGCGCGCATGCAATTTGGAACATGATTTAGAACTACTACCACACGGCGAATATACTGAAATCGGGGAGAAGGGCATCAATCTTAGCGGTAGGTGCATCAGTTAAGACCCTTCAGTCCACTACTTTACTCATGAGCTTATAGGGGGACAGAAGGTAACACTACGCCTCAAGTTGTCATCGCTCAGACTGAACTAGACTTTCTTATTTCACAGGCCCGAGTATCGTTAGCGAGGGCGGCTTACTCAGATTCAGATATAGTCCTTTTGGATGACCCATTGTCTGCTGTCGACTCATACGTTGGCAAATCTATTTTGACAGACTGCTTCCTGAATGGTCCATTGGCAGACAAAACACGAATCTTGGTGACACATGCTTTGCATGTTCTCGACAAAACAGATTACATCTTCGTGGTCGACCAGGGCGAGATCAAAGAGCGCGGGACTTTTCAGGTATGTGATCCATGCCTATTTACTGCCACACGTCTGATAGAACCCACAGACACTTATGTCCTCAAATGGCTTGTTCACGCGAATCATAGATGAATATGGAAGCCTAGATCACGAGGAGGAGAGTCACCGCGAAAAGGAAGAGACAGACGACGAAGTCGTAAATCCCTCATCCGTCGACAAAGCCGCAAACGCTGCTCTCATGCAAACAGAAGAACGCAACGTCGGAGCTGTTGGCTACCAAACGTATGCGAAATACCTCAAATTTGCGGGAGGAATTTGGTGGGCGCCTTTCATCCTCCTCCTGTTGACTTTGACGCAAGGCGCGCAAGGTACGTCAATTTACGCTTCCTTATACAATATCTCAATGCTATGGTTTTTAGTCGGGAATAATTTGTTTCTGGGTTTCTGGACTGCGGAGAGTATTCCTGGATTTGGGCAATCTCAATATATGGGTGTTTATGCAGCACTAGGTACGCCACTATTTGTCCCTCTCTGAAATTGAATTGATTGTTTTTCAGGTTTTGCTCAAGCGTTGTTCACATTTCTGTTGTCCTTCTCGTTCGCGTGAGTTTCTGTCATTCTCTGGAAAACGATAGAATTCATGACAAGGTACTCTTTTCCTGTAGTATCGCCGGCCTAGTCGCCAGTCTCAACCTCTTCCAGACAGCTCTCCGTCATGTATTACGATCTCCGATATCGTTCTTCGACACTACACCTATGGGTGAGTCAGCAACAAGTTCAGTATTTTCTTCTCCTTAAAACCTTTCCGAAGGTCGGATTCTGTCTCGCCTGTCAAAAGATCAAGATACACTGGACACAACTCTTACGATGACTTTAATGCAATTTCTAAATACTTTCAGTTCAGTCCTGGGTACTGTTGCTCTCGTTTTTTACACTTTCCCTCTTCTGGGCATTATCTTCGCACCCATGACGATATTCTACTATTTTATCTCCATCTACTATCGAAGGTCGTCGGTCGAAACGAAACGTTTAGATTCTTTGATGCGTTCAGCACTATATAGTTCTTACTCAGGTGAGCAGAGTTTTTCTCTTATTCTGCGTGTGACTCAATAGAGACACTTCACTGTAGAAACTCTCACTGGTCTGTCCACTATTCGCGCATATCGTGAGCAGGTAAGCGCCGTTTCTGACTGCTTGATTACATGGATCAAACGGATGTTGCAGGCGCGTTCGGTTGTAGATGCACAAAATGGCCTCGATTTGGAGAATCGGGCATATTACATGACTATATCCATCCAGCGTTGGCTGTCCATACGATTGGACTTTCTCGGGAATATCTTGATTCTAGGTATCGCTCTGTTTGCCGCTGGATTTAGAGCAACGGTAAACCCATCGAAAATCGGTGTTGTTCTTTCGTACACACTGAGCAGTAAGTCCCAAAATCTGCTTCCCAAAGCGAGGTCCTAATTATGTCCTTACTGCAGTAACACAAATATTCTGTATGCTTTTCTCTCATTAAACTCTTTTTTCACTTAGTTTTACCCCTTCACAGCAGAGATGGTCAGCCAATACGCTCAGAGCGAGCAGGTATTATTCTTCGGCAGTTCTGCTTTTGAATCACGACCTCACGACTCCACAACAGAACATGAATGCTGTGGAACGTATCTTGGTATATGCAGAATTACCGAGCGAGGGAGACGCAGTTACACCTCGCGATCCGCCTCTGACATGGCCTGAAAGTGGTCGTATCGAATTTCGTAACGTCCAGTTGGCTTACCGGAAAGGACTTCCTTTGGTCCTGAATGGCGTCTCATTCAACGTTCACCCAGGAGAAAAGGCGCGTATACGAAAAACATGCCTCTACGATAGCAATATTGATTATGCAAGCAGGTTGGGATAGTTGGAAGGACCGGTGCTGGTACGATGATGGTGCCCCAGAATTGTACGACTGCTGACACCAGACAATCCACAGGTAAAAGCTCCCTTATCCAGGCGCTACTCCGGTCCGTCACTTTCTCATCTTAAAACATTGTGCCACTGACCATTATGCATCAGCATGGTCGAACTTGAGGGAGGGAAAATTGATATTGATGGGTTTAATACCCGAGACATTGGTTTGGATGTTTTGAGAGGGAAGCTAGCCTTAGTGCCTCAAGATAGTGTTCTTTTCCTTGGAACGCTGCGCGAGAATCTGTACGGATATATTTCATGACTGCTATGATCCTCACGTTTGATGTTTCAATAGGGATCCGATGAGCACCCGCACCGATGCTGAGCTGATCTCCGCATTGCAACGAGCTTGGTTGCTGCCGCGCGATGGGACGAAGGATTCCGTGGCTGAAGCCAAGTTCAGTTTGGACGCCACAGTTGGTGATGAAGGTAAGTTTCTATAGTAAGCTTTCGTAGAATATGTTTCTTAGTGTTCCGAAAGGCTCCAATTTCAGTGCAGGAGAAAAGCAACTTTTAGCCTTGTGTAGGGCTCTAGTCAAGAATAGTCGGATTATCATACTCGTTCGTCAGAGGTTTCGGCACATACATCTTGTAATACTGATCCATTTAATTTTTTCTCCAGGATGAAGCCACGAGCAACGTGGATGTAGAGACAGATGCCAAATTACAGAGGACAATCCAGACAGAATTCTCAACTTCTACTCTTCTCTGTATAGCTCATCGCTTGAACACTATAGGTGAGAAATATTATTATCACTGCATGCCGCTGCTTGACGATTCCATGTAACATACAGCATACTACGATCGTATCATCGTGATGGATGCTGGACAAGTTGCCGAATTCGATACGGTTCTGAATTTGTTCGACCGTGAAGACTCAATTTTCCGATCTCTCTGTAATGAAGCCAACCTGCAACGTTCTGATATTCTACGAATACGAGCTAGTTATGGAGATGCAACCCCAGTAGAATTGGCCTCAACACTGAAGGCCCAGGAGACTAATTATGAAACTTATAATTAGAGCAATAGAGCAATATACACGGCATTTAAATATTTTGCACGAAATTGAGAGAATCTAGAATGTCAAGATTGAGTTCACCAGCCAGCAATGGATCTGAAATGGTGTACCCTGAAAACTTTTGCTGGTATAATAAATTTTCATCCATGTCCCGCAACTGGCATTCACGAATGTAATGTGCAGCGATCGTTCTATTATCCAATGATACGCTGCTAACCCGAAATTTCCATGGTCTAAAGGTGTAGTATGTAGATATATACCGTTAAACAAAGAATAAAAGAGGTGTAATTGCTACAGAAGGATCCGTGCCAACCATTCAAAGACTCTGCAAACCAAAGCGAATGAAGAAGGGAAAAAACACAAGAGGAACACAGACGACGTAGAACTGTCAGAAGATAAATGAGGGCTAGGGCTCTCTATAAAACTTAGGTAAAAGCGCAAGTTAGGAAATTAAGATGGAAACAAATATTAAACAACTCGCATATTAGATACGAGTTGTAATGAACAAGGTATATATACAAGTGTTTGCAGAAGCAAGGAAATGGAGGCGAGGTATCGAAAGTCCAGACAATGGTACAGACGAAAGGAAGTGAAATCGATCAGCAGAAACGATTATGAAGCGATAAGATAGGTATCCGAAACTGAAGGCTGGAAAAGGAAAAAAGGATCCCTGTCGTAGCTGACAATTAATAACGGCTTGGTGACGGGGATCGTGCAAGACGGGACTTCGGGGTCACAGACCCTGTACGAGAGTGCCGAAAAGGTTTGACCGATGAAATATCATCGTCCGGATACCTGGGAGGGATCCAGCGTTCATGCATTTCTTGCTTCTCCTCTGAGATAGAGCGGGTCATTTTGGGTGGTGAGGACAGAGAAAGGCGGCGAGGCCTTGTCGGTACTGGTGGCGCAGGTGTTTGAGATCGTATCTGTTGGGGCGACGGCGTTGGTAGACGCATTGGGCCAGGGGTTTGGGATCGTATAGATGGCGTGTAGGATCGTACAGAATAAGCAGGCGTGGAGGGTCGTGAAGCGTGCATTGACGTGGATCTTGCGTGAAGTGAGTTAAATCGTGAAAGTAAAGGCGCGGACGCAGGCGCCGGTGTTGATGGAGGGGGCGGAGGTGACATCGCTCGTGGCCGAGATTCCGGAAGAGGGGTTGGGATCGTGCCCAGCGTGCTAGCCAAAGCTTTGACACGACTAACCTCAGTCCTCAACGAAGTGCATTCCTGCACCTTTTGACTGTACTCTCGGCGCTGAAGAAAAATTACGTTAGCAACTGTACCATACCACAAAACATGACGGCATCTACTCACTTGACTAGAGCACGAGACGAAGAAGAAAAAGTCAATGTAGCGCTCATGGAACGGAAGAAGATTACATACCGATGAAGTTCCGACTCGAGATTTTTGTTCGACTTTTCCAATTCCTCTAGCTTGACCTTGAGGTTTTGCTCAATATTTTTGGCGGATTTGCTAGCCTCAGCGTGGGCGACATGGTTCATCAAGATAGCCCGCAACAAAGCGGCGCTAAGATACAGTGAACTTGTCTGAGGAAAGCGATCAGTACGGCGATGAGAAAAAAAAGAAGCAGAAAGTTTACCTGATCGTCCAGCTTGGATGTGGACTTCAGCCATTGCTCAAGTTCATGGTGAAGAGAGTTGACCTCTTCAACTGAGCATTTTTTAGCTGCGACCTTGGCGACTTTGTCCTCCAAACGCCGAGCTTCGTCTCGCGTACGCGAGTTACCACCTTCGGAAAATAATAACTTCTCCTCCCTCCTGGACCATAGATTAGTGGCAGAGTCGTTCGAAGACATATCAAGAGTTTTAGGAAGGCGTCGTGGAGTATTCCATCCACTAGATGAAAAGTCCGTATGAATTAAACGAACAGTGTCGATTGTAAATTGTTCTCGACAAAAAGGACAGACAGGTGAAAGTCGCTGGGAGGTCTTTTCCACTATACTATGACAACAGCTTGCACACAATACATGACCTTGAAGGGGATCGTCAGCGATTTTTTTTTCTTCAGATCCCGGTAAAAATTCGAAAAAAATGACTCACCACAAGGTATTGTGTGAGGAAGGCACTGGGAGGAAAATTCCTCAGCACATACGTCGCAATACGAGCCTGGAAGAAGCGTTAGCATAGTAATAGCATAGAAAAGCCTCAGAGGAGGTGAAGGTAATGAAGAAAAAGGTTGGCAATTTGCCCTTGACCCTACTACAGATGATGATTAAATAGAAAGAGACGAATGCCGGATCTGGCGCACTGCCGAAATGTAAAGTGTTGATTACTAATAATGAAAGGGTGCTTTCTTTTTTTCCTCCTTCAACTTCACCCCCGCTTTCATTTCAGCTCGGCTCTGAATCTCGATGATCCAAGCCTCATTTCTAACAGCCATTGAACAAGAACCCAGCTTTGGACCAGCGACTTGTTTAAGTTCTACTGGATTTGGACCAAAATTCATCTGGGCTTAGGGTTATCTTCAATCATGAATCATGAAACGGCAGAGCGTCAATCGTAGTCATTTCACTCGCTCGGGGTACCTGTCCTTCCCGAACACAAAGAGAGAGTCATGCCTTTCAAAGCTTTTCAAGTGATGCTTAGCTCACAAATCAATGCTGCAATTCGTTTTCATATCATCTTAGGCTCAGGCTTTGACACCTAAAGGAAGAGATCCCTTTCATTCATCGCTCGTCCACAGTAGGACTATGGCGTACATTCGAGTATACTCTTTACCCTTTCTCCAATTTCTATTGCATTAACTTCAGCTACGCACACTCTACTCCAACGATATCTAGCTATACCGGACGGAACACATTTACAAGTTTGAGAAAATGGACTGAGCTTGAATAACGCCTCCGAACTCCACAGTGCTCTAGGGTTAGATTAGTGCTTCCGCAAGGAACGTGTTAAGAAGAGTCATCAATCCCATTGAACGGCCAACTCTTTGAACGCTTGCGAAAAGCTCTGCGACTGCAAGTATCATTCCGACGCGATCCACGTCGTGGCTCTATGCTCTTCGTGACATTCAAATCTCCACGAAACTGATTAGATACGAACGCGATCGAGATTGTAAATTGACCTTGAAGGCCACGTTTCGTACCTCCTGGATTCAATTCTGTAAATCTTACAACTTTGTTAGACCCTTCACGACCCACAAAGCCTTTATGAACACTAAACCATGATCATTGACCTTCAATTTCGATCAGCAAGGGAATCTTCGAGACTAGATCAATTAGTTCTATGATTGGTCTTTGAAGGTTCACTGAATCAAGGAACACGCACGATGCATGCATAATATCCTACGCTCACGTCTAGTTTGTGTGCTCCGTCTAGTTTGACCTTCGATTGATGGAGCTCGGAAAATCAGTGACCTAAGGCCATACTTATAAGCTCTCCACATTTCCAGAGGAGTGGCTTTCACATTTGCTGCAACGGAGGAGATACCTCGTTCAAGCCGGTACATACAGACGGTTTTCAATGGTAGAAATTCATGTAAAGCTGCAATTATCGTAAACATCACGGTGAGAATCACAGGAATATTTTCGAAATGAAACGCATGAGGCGAACATAATCGTCATGATGATACCGATAGTGGCGCGATGGTGAAAAACGG
The DNA here is from genome assembly GCA_027886635.1 of Lentinula boryana. Lineage (NCBI taxonomy): Eukaryota > Fungi > Basidiomycota > Agaricomycetes > Agaricales > Omphalotaceae > Lentinula > Lentinula boryana. Next base: position 31,187 of record MU790610.1, read on the forward strand.
CAAAATCGACTATCATAAAAACCCAGATGCGACTCGAACGTGCCAGGATACTCTTACTTCCATGACAGGAAAGATAGGATGGAATTCCGATGGATATCCCATTTTGCTGGGATGTGAAACGAATACATTATCATGATATTGAGCTGGCTCGGAACTATATCGATTTCACTGGGTAATTGAACAGTTCGTGAAATGTTCTAGTCTTCACAGATTTCAAGGGGGTTCGAGACGTCGTAGAGCCTGCTGGTATTTCCAGGAAAAAGACGTCCTCTACATGTCAGTGATATCCAGCAGTGGCATAGAATCGGTTTATGTCGAGAACCGACCAGCGAAGTTAGTTGAGCGCTTGTTGACCACGATTTACAGATGGTCTTGCCGGGATTTCAGCTCCTACATGTGCTCTGAGGTCATATAGGTCGGTACCAGTCACGGTAGCACTTACCTGCCAGAGTCTCAAGGCGACTGACTACGTACTCGTACCAACCCAGCATAATCTTCCTGCCAGGATAATGCAAAGCGACATTCGTCTCATCTACAAGCCATGGTGTATATTTGTATTTTAGACTCTCATGCTGGACGCAAGATTACCCTTGAAGCTCATGACATTGTTGTTTTACCAAAAACCGATGGAACTTTGAACAAAACAGATTTCGATTTGGGAAAAGTGTTTGGTGCTCCGAGACAGCAGGTACGCTCAGATGCTTATCTTCATCGCTCAAATGAATACTCGACTTATGGATGCTCAACTCAAATCGTCAAGCAATTTCTACGACAATTTGTTCTTGCATATTGAACAAGCCACTGACGCGTCGCGACGCGATCGTGGGGAATATGAGTATCCGTGGAAACTGATCGAGTATTTACTCACACCAACTGCGCTTTGCATCATACTCCAAATGAGGAGGCAAAGCACACGGTGAACTGAGCTTAGTCTTCTTTCTCCCAAATCACCATGTCAAGCGAAAAAGTACCTGCGGCGTTTGGTGGTGTACTTATCAAGGCGGATGGTTTACCCATAGCCAATCCTGTCACAGCAGCCCCACCTCAGAACCGTCGTAGACTCCCCTTTTATCGCTTTCTTGCATGTTATGCACTACTATATAGTCTTTTTGTTGCAATGAGGGCAATACAGAGTTTCGGTCAACATTCCTTCTTCAATGATGACAATCGGAAAGGACATTTCAAGAAGCCCTTGATGGGTGAAGCAGCGGAGAAATACTTCTTGTGAGCGAATTGTTGTTTTGTCGGACGTTGTTAACTGTGATTTCTTGTCGAAAGAGAAGTACCAAACGAGGAAAGCTGCATTCAGGCCTCTCGTCAATACACTGCCGAACCTCATCCTGCAGGGTCCGACCGTGATTTGCAGACGGCCAAAGACTTCCTCACTCTCCTTCAAAACGAACTTGGTATCAAAACTCCCTCGGAAACACCAATCTTTCCTGCAGGTTCGCTTAAATCTCGTCATGCAACTTTGATGATTCCCAAGGCCCGTGCTCCCTACGCGTGGATTGACACGTATTATCCTGTAATGAACACACCTTTGGAGAGAAATCTTCAGACTTTAGATGCAGATGGCAAGGTTTTATGGGAAGCAGACCTTGAAGAGCATGCTGAACCAGAGGATCCTGAAGCACATAAGTACAGCGATTCTGTTCCAACATTTCATGGTCTCAGTAAAGGAGCCGACGTTTCTGGCAAAGTACGTCTGCGAACTTTTCTCTCAACATGACGGATATCAATCAATTATATCTTAGCTGATATATGCGAATTACGGACTGGTCGAGGTGCCCGCTACCTCATCTATACAGCTTTTACATATTTCTGAGTTTTTCATTAGGATTACGACGCTCTTGTTGCACAAGGTCTGTCAAATCGGAAAAGCTGGTTATTGTCTGACTTTGCATGGGCGCAGGTGTCAATTTAACTGGCGCTATCGTCCTCACTCGCTATGGAGGCAACTTTCGTGGAATCAAGGTGATGCCGAAGACGTTTATTACTCCCAGGTCTGTATGGTTGTGTTGATCGTTTTCCAGGTTCAAAAAGCCCAAGAATTGGGTGCAGCTGGGGTCCTTATTTACAGTGATGTACGCGATGATGGTGCTGTCACTGTTGAGAACGGTTATAAACCGTAAGTTAAGACTGCTATTTAAACCTCGATGTAAGACCAATCTGTCCGAATGCCAGTTATCCTCATGGCCCTGCACGCAATCCCAAGGCTGTTCAGAGGGGAAGTGTACAATTTTTGTCTATGTATCCCGGAGACCCGACCACACCAGGAACGCCAGCCTACGAAAACGCTACTCGTACTGAAGGTCTCAACAAGCCTCAAATACCAAGTCTTCCAATCTCTCAGGAAAATGGCGAAAAGCTTCTCAAACTTGCGAAGGATGGCTGGAATGGTACAGTAAGGTTGAACAATCAAGGTACCTTGATTTCGAATCATACCGCATCTGTTCTAACTGCTATGTGTCATTAGTTGATGAGAGGGTGATGCCTATCTGGAACACTATGGCAATTATTCCTGGATACATCAAGGATGAAGTTGTTATGCTAGGGAACCACCGAGATGGTATGCCATCTGTCATCCACCCAAACAAAGCTGACACTCAAATTTGATTTTTGTGTAGCCTGGGTTTGTACTCAATTACCTTCCTCCTTATCATTTCTTAGCTTCACAACTATGTGCAGGTCATGGGCGCCGCTGATCCCACCAGTGGAACGGCTTCTATCCACGAAACTATTCGGGGCCTCGGTGCACTTTTGAAGAAGGGATGGAAGCCTTTGCGTTCTATTCTGATTGCCAGCTGGGACGCAGAAGAGGTATTTAAAACACGAGTATCGTCTATATTCTACTAATCATTGTCGTAGTACGGTCTCATCGGGAGTACTGAATGGGGTGAAGACTTCACTGAATTCATCGACAAGTATGTCGTTACATACCTTAACCTTGGTCGGTTATTTCGAACCATATCGCATGTTTGAAAATTCACACTACACACATTCAGATGGCGCAGTTGGTGGCTCTCGTTTCCAGGTGGGGGCTTCGCCGTCCCTTGCGCACCTTCTCTATGGTGCTGCCCTAGCTGTTCCTCACCCCACTGAAGAAAACAAGACTCTTTGGGATGCAACCCATGATGCCGGGAAGTACTTTGGGGCTATGCAGGATGGTAATACCATACTGAATGCTGAGGCTGTTGCTGTCCATGAAGCGTCCTTGAATGCTCGAGATAATCTTGGAGTTGGAGTCCTTGGTTCCGGTAGCGATTTCACTATATTTTTGCAGAGAATCGGGGTACGTAAACGTTGATTCGCACTGTGTTGAAATTGTCGAAGTGACAATTGTATACTTAGGTTGCAAGCATGAATCACGGATTTACCGGGACGATGACCGACGCAGTATATCACTACCATTCGGTGTACGACTCTGAGCGCTGGGAGGAGATGTACGCTGATCCCGGTTTCTACCGTCATGTTAGTTAATCGCTTTCGTTTGTGGCCCATGTTGTGATTATTTTTTCAGGTCGCTGTCGCCAAGTATCTCGGACTAGTCACTCTGCGTCTGACCGGATCTATTGTCCTTCCTCTGAATACCACGCACTATGCGTATGAACTCGAAAGTTACCTGGACAAGTTCGTCTCGTTAACGCAGCTTCTTTCTTCATTCAACTAATCAGTCATACAGGGTCGAAGACCAAGCAATTGCATACCCCACCGAGGTTAATGTTGACTTATCGCCCCTCCGCAATTCGATACACTCCCTTCAGGCCGCGAGTCAAGCACTCGACTATGAGAAGTTCGTAAGCGAACGCGAATTGAAGAAGATTCTAAAGAAATGGCACAAAAAGGGTTCGAAACTGAGGAAGTTGCGTAGGAAAGCCAGGAAGGCTTATTGTAAGATGCTGAAAAAGGTCTTTGGAAAAGAGTGTCACCATCACTCTAAAGAGCTTTCTCCTAAAACTCAGCAGGAGGAGGATTCTCAAAGTCAGAAAACTGACGCGGATGCTCATGTGCAAGTTGATCTTCGCAATGAAGAGACCAGACGCCTGCATCCTCGCTCCCACCCTCACTCTGAGGGAGAGAACCGAAAGGAGCGCTCCGAGATGATGCACGGTTTTGCCCTTCACTCCGGTTTCGAGCCGCCATTCCAATCACCTTACTCCGATGGGCACACCTGTGGCAAAACCGTCAGTCGACCTCATTTTCCTATGCCGAAAATTTATAAGGCGATCAAGCGGGTCCGTGCCGTCAACCAGAAGCTTATTGCGTTCGAGCGAGGCTTCATCTCCGAAGATGGTCTTCCTTCTCGAGAGTGGTACAAGCATCTCGGCGTTGCTCCAGGACGATGGTTAGGTCAGTCTTATTTTCCGATTCGAAGAGAGTTCGCAATGGGATGCTCAATAATGAACCTGTTAATAGGGTATGGCGCTACCACCTTACCTGCTCTCACCGAGTCTATTACGCTCGATAAGAATTCCACGTTGGCGAAACATGAAGCTGAGCGTCTTAGGAGTCTGGTGGACAAGCTCGTGGAGACGATCCGAGTCTAGATAGCAAGACAATGAAGAGGTAATGGTATCTGAATCCTGTAAAATATCATGTATTTCACGAAAGTGCCGTTGTGGTGCCATGTGCCACCGGTTATCTCTTGTCGTAGTAAGTCTTCAATTGAATTTTCACAAGTCTTCAAGTCTTCCTCGGATGTAGAGTATAGCTAGCTAAGAGCCTTGTTAGATCTACCTGCATGCACAGAGGAGGAAATGGGGCGAGAAAGCTGTCAAGAGTTTTTTGTACTTACACAGTTCGAGGTACATAGAAAGTTAAAGCAAAAATAGAAAAAATCGCAATTAGTACTGATTGCCCTCAACCGAGACTGGGAAGACAAGGTCCACTACGAGCGGGCTTAAGCTGATATTAAGACTGTGGACTCTTGAGATCTATCACGTATGGCGCCTCCGGTGAGTGTCACGTATAACATTTTGCAACAGGAGGAACAACCTTGCGAAATACTGTCTTGAGGGTTCTGTCATAATCCCTGCAAATCCTTCGGCTGCTTTAGTCGGAAGCCCAAACGACCCGCGCTGTCTGCTGATAAGCTCTTAGAATGGGCCAATTGCTTCGCGATAAGCTGGGGATCAGCATCGTCGATAGACTTGAGATAGTGACTTACGAGAATCTTAGAAACATCACTGTACCTAACATGATGGCAAGCGTACGATTCACGGATACAGTGATCAGACGCTTCTCGATTTGGCCCTTAAGATAGACAGCAAGTGTTCCTTGAATTATAACCACACTGTGTACTCAAATCCCTTTGTCAAAAGGTAAGAGTCGTTGAAAAGCCCATACAAGAATCATCCAGACAATGTGTAGATCTCCACTAAGTTGCCATCTCATATGTTCGGTATTCCTATGTACTGCATTCTGCTCTTTTTTTTCTCAACGTTTTCGACATTTCATTGCCTAGCTTTTCAGAAGAATGTAATGTTGAATATGAGGGCAGTGAATCAATCATCAATGCGTACTATAGCAAACTGGCGTGAGAGAAAGAAAGTGACCACGCGTTTGTTCAATTTTTGCTTCCACCTTCGTCGTTGGCCGAGTCTTCGACGCGTTTTGGGGCGCGTTCGGGTGAGCTTAGGGGCATTTCGTACGCCTTGAATAAACATTGATAAATTACACTTGAAAGTCTTGCAGGAACTTGAGGATCCGGTAACTCGATGAGCAAATAACTTCCGATTCTTGAACCAGTATTTACCTCAGGCGCCTTTCGACGTTCTATCGGTTTCAATCTTCAAATTCTCTGGTTACAGCGAGGCTATAGTGCAAGTTCTTCCTGCATCGCTATCTTCGCTTTCCAACTATAACTCACCCCTCAACCAATGTCGACTGTGGGCAACAATCGTAGCACAGCAGGCTCAACGACTAATCGCCGGTCGATGTCATCTATTCCAATGCCGAACATGCAGGCTTCGCTGTCGTCTAATGCAGCTCAGACCAAAACTACCTCTGCACGACGTCTCTCGACGACAGCAGGCGCAGGACAGGGAAAGCGGGTCGCTAATGATGTCTCATCCAACTCCAATCTATTATCCACGTCCAATTCAACATCCACGGCAAATAAACTCACAGCTAGCAACCTCAGTAGTCTTGGTACCTCTGTCCCAAGGCCACGAGTGACGCCATCGATTGTTTCAAGCCGACGTTCTATAGCTGGTACGCGACCTTTGAACGTTGCCCAGGAAAGGCCTCAATCGTTGCATGCAAAACCGTCTCAAACCGAGTCACCGACCCCAGTGGCTTTCTCCAATGACATTTCCACCCATTCAACGTCTACCATGACGCCAACAAAACCTCGACCGCGCGTAACCTCCTCTGTCTCGAGCTTGGTCCCGACCCCGTCTCCGTCACGTACTCGCGTATTGTCAACACCGGGCACGATAGGCTCCGCTGTCAAAGCGGCAAAGGCAACTTCAACAACATCTCCTGGTATCAGTCTCACGTCACCTTCACCTATGCCTACTCCCGCGCGTCCTTCTGTTTCCGCTTCTACGACGTCTCCATCCGCTTCTGCTTCTCAGCGGACGCCACAGCGCTCTATGAGCGCCCGGATGTCGACACAGGGGACGCCTACATCGGCTCATAACAAAAAGTCACCAGCAAGATCTCAGTCGGACTCTGTCCAGCTGGTTAAAACGTCACCTCAGCATCGCCAGGGTGCTCCTTCGCTATCTTCTGCAGGTTTTTTCTCCCCAGAAAACTCTATACCACTCGTTCCGGTCGGTCCCGCCTCTTCTGCTGTACCGTCAGTTTGGACTGCTGGCGAAGATTCATTCGAAGGTGATTTCTCCATGGACTTGGATATGATTACCGAAGAAAATTCTGACACTCTTCTCGGCGGCGACTCTGACCTCGTGCCTCTTCTCAATCAAATCAACACCTTGCACACTCGAAAGCTCACGTCGTATAAACGGCTTCTGGAGCGTGCACAACATAGTAGTGCGGCTCAGTTGCATGCGCTGCAAGCTGAGGTGAGGATGCTTAAGGAACAGTTGCAGAACGGAGGTGATAGAGGGAGACGAGCTGGGAATGGAGGATTGCTTATTGGGAACGGCGAAGACGAGCTTGAAGCCTTACTTGACGGAGGCGGGTACCTGTGCAGTAAATGTGGAGGTCCAGGCGGAAGGGGTAAAAGAAAGTATTGGGCTGGATGGAGAGGGTTCGGATCCGATGACGAGGAAGAAGACGTCGACGAGGGTGATGCTGATGAATTAGTTTCGGTGCTTCGTGGTATGGGTCGAGATGCCGCCGGAAAGTACATGTTCGACGAGAAACGGGTACGGAGAGTTGTGAAAAAGATGGGAAGGGAAGCCAGAGGGAGATTGATTGGGATTATTCTCGACGGTGAGTCAATCCGATACTACTACTACGAAATTAAATTTCTCATTTGTTTTTACATAGCTTCTCATCCAGGTGATGCCTCTCTCCAAGTACTCCTGCTTCAAAAGTATCTCAAATCCACATACGACGTTCTCGGGAACCTCTCCCCACCACTTGCCCTTCGAGTTCTCCTGCACTTCCCCGTGACGGACGTTGTGCAGAGACTGAGTCTTGTATCGAAAAAATGGAACAAGATGATCCATCACTATACGTTTTGGCGGTATCACTGCCACTATATCACCCGCACGGACCCCGTACCCATCCAAGCGCCTTTACCTCCCCCACGAGGACCAGGCGATGCCGGATGGTTCCCGCTCTACAAGAGTTTGCATCACTTGCAGAAGAACCTCGCGGAAGGACTCGCACAGTCCATCCTATTCCTTCATGGGCATACCAATCATGTTACGACGCTTACGTTGAGAGGAAGACGGCTGATTAGTGGGAGTTATGATGAGAGTATACGGTTTTGGGAGTTGCCTGAGCGGGGGGTGGGTGTGGGGATGTCGAGGGCTGCTATTGAGAATGATATTATTGGAGGTGGAGGTGGAGGTGGAGGTACGGAAGGAAAGAAGGGTGGAGAGTCCAAGACGGAAGGGGTGAAAGAGGCATTGAAGGCGGCGGAGTGTAAGAAGGTGTTGAAGGTTGGAAAGGTGGTGAGTTGTGTTGATTGGTTGATTGAAGAAGGTAGGTTTGCATCTAGCGATTTCCTTTCGCAACTTGAGAGAGTGATTGATTAATTGCTTGAATTTTAGAGGTGTTCGTTGTGGGCTTCCATGATGTCGGAAGGGTCCATCTCTACTCTTCACTCACCTATACTCCACTGCAACAGTTGGCTGGACATCTGAATGGTATCAGAGCTGTAGCGTTGACTTCGAACAATCTAGTTTCTGCTGGTATGTACCCGTATTTCTTTTTTTTTTTTCTACGATATCTTGGCAGCAATCTGTCTGCATTGCATTACCTCTTTGAATGCCCTCCCCCCCCCCCCCCGGCCGGCTGAATTTTGTTCTTAATTTCTATTTCGGAACAGGTGCCGATAAAGCACTCGTCTGTTGGGACTGGCGCGCGGGAACAAAGATCGTTCGGTTCGGACAACAGACGACGGTGAACATCGGCGTTCAACTCATCGCTGGACCGACAAAGGAAGAAGGCGAGAGGGTGGTTGGTGTGACGATTGATGGGGTTGTAAGGGTGTTTAGTATTCGTGAGTAGAGTTCAAACTTTGGTTTTTCTGTTAAAGTCGATTACTGACTTTGCTTCTTTCTTTTTTTTTTTTCCTCTAGAGCGAAGGGAGATGATCTCTCAATTCAAACTTTCCGAACTTGGTGGCACTGATCCTTTCTTGAACGCGAAATTGTTTAATGTGGGCGCAGCACCGAATAATATGTTGCAGTGGTTTGCTGCGAAAGGATCTCAGATGACTGTGAGTAACACATTACAACTTGAAAAACTTTGATAATAATGTGTTTTTAGTGTGCCACGAAATCGGTCATTCTTCATCTTCAATGGCAGGAAGATACTGGGTCTGGGGTAGGCGAAGCCAACGGGAACCATATCAATAATGACCGTAAAGATTCCCTGACGGTCAAGTCACCTCTTACACCCTCTTCCGTTGCGTCCGTGAAATCACCGACTCGTTCGGTGCTTTCCCTCGCATCTAGTACACGCTCCATCAACACTACTACTACCACTACTACCCAAAACCAAAACCAAACCCCAACCCGACCCCGAAATTCAACCACCTCCGCCAGCTCGTTCTCGCGCTCGACCTCATCTTCCTCTATCTCCGGAAGCGCATCCAGACGACCTTCGTTGCTTGGAACCATCTCGACCTCCGCGGGTTTGGGAAGTGGAAGACTTAGTGTTAGTGGAAGACGGACACCGTCGACTCCGGTCACTCCGAATGTTAACTCGAGAACGGTCACTCCCACGACGGCGTCTTCGATTGGAGGGTTTTTATCTGGTGGTGGTGGTGTTGGTGTTGGTGGCGGTGGTGGGCTAGGTGTTAGTACGGCGAGATTAGGACAACGAGCGGCGATACTTACTGCGCCGCCTAAGCTTGTAGCGTTGGTTGAGACGCCTGATGTGGCTGTTGGAGCGGTGGATCCGAGGAAGAAGAGGGTGGTGACTGCTACGAGGTTTAGTTCGAGGGTTGGGGCTGATCGAAGGGTGAGTGTTTTTCTTGAAGGGGTTGTTCTGTGGATGAGTGCTAATTCCCGAGTCGTGGAAAGATATTCATGTCCATCCACCAAGACAAACCTGGAAAGACTAGAAAGTCATCAACGTCAAGACCGAATGGTGTAAACGAGGACGATGGAGAAGGTCAAGGTCAAGGTCATGAATCTGAATCTGAATCTGAATCTAGTAATGCGGACTCGAATGATTCGGATTCGGATCTACACCATATCATCAACGGGACCAAGTTCAGCTCGACGAGCACTGGAGAGAAGAAATACGTACCGTATTCTGGTGTGGATATTGATACGGATTGTGTGCCTGTGAGTGGAGCTTGGGCTGCTCTTGCTGATGTGGGGGGTGAGGGTGTGTCGCCTGGGTCGTCTGGGTCAAAGGGATTAAACGGGAAGACGGTGAAAGGTTTGATAGGTTCAGTTCCTTTGAAGTTTGCTGGATTGGCGATGCCGGAGAAGAATCCGATGTCGATGCAGATGAGTCATGAGGAGGTGGTTGTTGGGTGTGCGGATGGGACTATGTAGTGAGTGGTTTTTTTTTTAGTTTGGTTTTGGTTTTGGTTTATTCTCTTTCTTTGATTTTCTTTTTTTTTTGAATTTTGAATTTTTGATTTTTGAATTTTTATTTATTTATTGTAGTGTGATGAACTTTGTGGGGTATGAGTATCAGAAGCCGAAGGTGGAGAAGAAGAAGAAGGAGGGGAAGGATTGGGATAGGGAAGAGGACGAGGATGATGATGATGATGATGAGGGATCAGAAGAAGAGGAGGGGGAGGAAGGGGAGGAGAGGGGATAAAATAAGTATTGTGTGTAGGGAGGGTTTTATAGTAATACTATATATAATATTATATAGAAACGATCCATGAAAAATCTGCAGTTGGTCGAGTATGAGTTTAATTTCAAAGTTTTTCCTTGTTCTTGTTCTTTGCTTGTGTTCCTTTATTTCTGAAATAGGGATAGGATACTCATAGTACATACCGTGGCAGTGTCAAAATCAGAAAAATCGGGGAAATCGGGGAAATCGGAAATTACCGTTACCGTTACCGTGAACCCGATGGGCGCTTATATTATCCCTCCTGAGTTACCGAAAGACGCGACCCTGAACGTTTGAACGTTGGACTTTTCAGTGCTGACTTGTTACTTGACGACGACGACGAAGACGACGACGACAACGGGGTGTTTTTTTTTTTTCTTTTCTTGTTTTTCTTCGTTTGTTTGTTTGTTTTCGGAAAGCGCTAACTGTGGTAACGGTTATATAACGACGGACAACGACGTAGGAAGGAAGAAGAACGAAGGAACGAAAAGAAAGAAAGAGAGAAAGAGAGAAAGAGAAAAGAGAGAAAGGTATTGGTTACACTAGACAAGGGCTGGACTACGAGCGCGCGAAAACATAAACGATAAACTATAAACTACAAACAACGAAAGACAAAGGAGGAACCGAGGATGTTCAAAACCCTACTCACCCCTCTCCGAGCAAAGTTCAACGAGTACTCGAATTCGCCCACGGCCGCTTCGGGTTCGGGTTCGGGTTTGGGTTCGGGGTTGCTTACTGACGGCGGAGGTGAGCACTACGGTGGGAGTGGAAGGGATGGAGCAAGAGATGGAGGAAGGGATGGAGGAAGAGAAAGAGACGAGGAAGACTTGGCTCCTGAAGACTTTGCACGAGATGTGTTAATAGAGCTTATGAGAAACTCTATCGAGAAATTGAAAGAGACGGAAGGGATGGATGAGAGGAATGAGGTACGTCGGTACCCCCCCATTTCATCCAACCTAACTCCTCCTCTTCTTCCCTTCCCTCCTCCTCCTCCCCCCCTCTTCCTCACCCTCCCTCCTCCTCCTCCCAGATCCTATCCGAAATACAACGAATAATGAGCCTGGAAGCACGAACGAAAGATGTGTTTCGGGAGTTGGATGGGTTTGTGATTTTGCTTGGGTTGCTTTCGACGGTTTTGGATGTTTATCATTGGGAGAGGAGGAGGACGAGTACTCAGACTCGTACTCGTTCTTCCACTTCCATCCCTTCTATCCCACTCATAATCGAACCCCCCTCTTACCCCCCACCCCTCCTCACAACCTCCCTCATATTCCAAATAACCTCCCTCGCACTAACCCACCACGCGCAAAACATGTATTATTTCCATACCCATCTTGGGTACGACACGCTCCAGAGTGCGTTGGAGGCCTTGGTAGGGGATGAGGAGACGAGGGTGGGGACGTTGTGGTGCTTGTTTTGGTTTGGGGTTGGGGGGTGGGATGGGGAGGGGGATGGGGTGGAAGGGTGGGGAGGGGAAGGGGTGGGGTTGGAAGGGTGGGAAGGGGAAGGGGAGGTTATGGAGGTGTTTTGGAAGAGCGTGTTTGGTACGGGTATGGGTAAGGGTAAGGAAGAGGAGGAAGACATTGATAACCTATTCGCCAAAGTTGAACCAAGAATACGAAAAATGAGGATTAAAAGACCAGAAGCGGTTTATATCCTTTGGAAGTTTCTCGTTACGCGGACGACGAGAGGGAAACGAGAGTACCTCAACACCGATGCCCACATCGACACCGACACCGACACCGACACCGACGCCCACACCTCCACCTCCACCTCCACCTCCATCTCCATCTCGTACCCCGTCGTGAAACTATTCGACATCCTCGCGTCTGGGAGTCACGGGAACAAGGCGGTGTTGAGTGTTGATATTGTGGTTGGGCCGTTGGTGGAGGTTTATTATAGGGAGTTTTGTTTGGGGGAGGGGAACGAACGGGAGAAGGGGAAAGGGGAAGGGGAAGGGGAAGGGAAAGAGAAAGAGAAAGGGATGGGAAGATTACTCAAAAAATTACTCGAGATGGGTACGTCTCCGGGAATTGCGAGGGGGATGATTGAGAGGGTTGTGTATGTGAAGAGGGTTGCTCAAGAACGAGAACGAGAACAAGAACAAGGACAAGGACAAGGACGAGGACGAGGACAAGTGCGAGAAGAACAGGAGGAATTGGCAATAAACATGGAGATGCTTGAGATTGTTAGGTCGAGTATGAGGTCGAGATGGGTGGAGCATTTTTATTTTTGGGGACGGGCGGGGTTGGTTTTGGGAGGGGGAGGGTTACCCCTTACCGGGTTTACCTTTATCGTTGGTTTTATTTTTTATTTTTATTTTATTTTTTAATATTCATTATTTTTATTTTAGACTTGGTTACGAGTCGAAACTTTTCCTTCTTCCCCTTCTTCCCCTTCATCCTCATCGACATCGACGTCTTTGGCATCGGTACCTTTATTCTCAATCTACCTCTCCCCTTCTCCTTTGCTTTCAGAAACCCAAAACAAAGAAAACAAAGTCGAAAGTTTGATCTCTCTCCGACTCACACACGCTGGGACTTTGGAGTTTTGGTCTTCCTCTCCCGGTTCCACTTCTCCCTCGACCTCGACCTCGACCTCCTCTCCGTCTTCTCCTTTGTCGATAGAATTCACCCAAGCCCGAATACGCAAAAAGAAATGGGTTCATGTCGTTTTGGTTCATTATCCTCTTGCCGGGACGCATGGGAATCCGAGTATACGTGAGTATTATTTTATTACTAATCTTGATTTAATATTTAATTTTATTAGAATTATTCATTGACGGAGCACTTTCCGATACCCTAAACTGGGTTTATCCGAACACTTGTTCACCTGTTCAATACGTCCTTGGTTCTCCCCCTTCCCTTTCTTCCCCTCCCTACCCCTCTTCCCCCTCTTCCACTTCCACTTCCTTCTCCCTAACATCAACCTACCTCCTCTCCCTCCCCCTCTCCTCCCACCTCCCCCGATTCATCCACCACCTCGGTCCGCGCTACTTTGGCAGTTTCCAAGACGCAGAGATCGCGAAGAGGTTCTTGACGTATGATGCGGTTGCGTCGTTGAATATGTTCGTTTCTGCTCCCTCTCTTCCTCTTCCTCCCCACTCCCCTCTTTCTCCTGTTTCCCCTGTTTCTCTTGGTGGGGTGGCTGTTCGATCTCCTCTTTCCCCACCCCCCTCCGCCCTCCTCTCCCCCCCACCCGGTCCACAGTCCCTCGTCCGGGCGATCCGAGACGGGATAGGGTCGGGGATCCCAGAGAGCGCGATCGTGTGGGCGTTGAGTCCGGTTTGTTGTGAGGATCGTGCAGATCTGTGGGAGGATCGGTGGGATTGGTGGGGAGGGAAAGGGAAGGAAGGGAAGGAAAGGGATGGAAAGGGAGGGGAAGGGGTGGGAAGGGATAGGTATAGGTATGCGTATTTTGGAGAAGGGGGGAAGGTGAGAGCGTTGGGGATGGGTGTTGGTGTGGGTGTTGGTGCAGGTGGGGGTGGGGGTGGGGGTCTTACCCCATTCACGTCTACACCCCATACAGGGACTTATAGACCGAAAAGTGCATTGGTTAGTGGTGGGTTTCCTACCAGTGGGAACGCGAGTGCGAGTGGGTACAACAACGATGAATACCCTTCCTCTCTTTCTCCCTTCCCCTCTCCCTTCCCCTCTTCCTCTATTTCTATCTCCTCTTCATCCTCACCACCCAACTCATTCACCATCCACGGTCCCCTGCACCTCATCAAAGCCAAGACCATGGACGCCGCGCTGTGGAGGGTTGGTGGGGTGAGGGTTGGGTTGGGGTTGGTGAGGTTGGCGAGGACGAGACATGAGGTTTCGAGAGCGCTCGGGGTGGTGGTTGATGGGGTTAGGAATAGGAGGGGGAACGAGGAGGAGATGGAGGGATTGAGTGAGTGTGTTTTTTTTTTTTTTGTGTTTGTTTTTTTTTTTCTATGTTTTCTTCTTTTTTTAAAAAAAAATCTTTCCCCCCCCCCCCCCCCCAACTAACAGGAGGATACGACATCCTATCGTACCTACTCCAATCCAAAGCCAAAGCCGGGTTGATAAATATGACAAGTTTTGAGGTTTTGTTTGAGTTTATGGGTATGGATTTTCAGGTTCCTGGGTATGTTTATTTATTTCTTTCTTCCTTATTCTTGATTCCTCACTAACCACCTCCCCTTCCCCCTTCCCCCTTCCCCCTTCCCCCTTCCCCCTTCCCCCTCCCCCCTCCCCCCTCTCCCTTTTTCTTATTTCCTTTCTTTTTTCTCCCTCCTCCTTTTCTCCTTTTCCCAGGAACTCAACAATAACCAACCCCCTCGCGTACACCTCCCTCGCTATGAACTTCACCCTCTGGTCCCTCTCCCCTCTCCCCATCCAACGTGTCTTTCTGGAACATTTTCTGATTTTGTTGGAGGGGAGTAGGTATGCGGAGGTTAATGTGGGGGTTTTGAGGAGGTTGGGTGCGGGTGGTGCAGGGGGAGGAGGACTAGGATTAGTGAGGAAGTTGTTGATTGTTTTGAAATTGGGGTGGTTTGATGGGGAAGAAAACAAAGAAAACAAAGACGACGAAGGAGGAGGAGGAGGAGGAGGAGGAGAAGAAGAAACCCCCCTCCTATTCCTACTTGACGCACTAAAAGCAGCAGCGAAAGCACTATGGACAAAAGAAGAAGCTATGAAACCTTTGGTTTCGTATCTTGCTGCGAATTTACATTGGGAAGAGAGGGAACGAGGGGGAGAAGGGGAACGAGGGGGAGGGGGGGAACGAGGGGAACGAGAAAGACAAAGACAAAGACAAAGGCAAAGACAAAAAGCAGAAAAAGTCCTCATCATATTCACTTCCATACTTTCTACCCAATCCCCTTCAAATCCCTCTCCCTCTTCCTCTCCCTACCCCTCCCCCTCTTCCCCCTCCCCCTACCCCTACCTATCCTCCCTCCTCACACACCTCCCCCTCCCCCGAATCCTCCTCCTCCTCCTCGGGACGCACCCCTCCCCCCTCATCACCAGGGAGATCCTCACGATCATCGGGGTATGCATGAGTGAGGGGATGAAGGAGGTGAGGTTTGGAAGGAAGTTTGAGTTGGGGGCGGGGTGGGCGGTTCTTGGTGGGGTTGTTGGGAGTGTTTGGGGGGTTGGGGGGATAGGGGAAGGAAAGGGAAAGAAAGGAAAGAAGGGAAAGAAGGGGAAGGGGAAGTGGGGATGGGATAAGAGGGTAACGAGGATAGCGGTTGATGTGTTGTTGGGTAGGATTCCTGGAGGACAACAAAATAGGAATGGGGAGGGGGAGGAAGTGGTTAGTTGTCCACAGATGGTACCTATCCTACTTTCTGCGTTGAATGCTGGGTTGGGTGTCGTTGGTACTACCGGTAGGGTCTGGGATTGGGATGAAACAGAGGAAAGGGGTGAAGGGGACGAGGAAAGGTACAACGAGGAAAGCTACAACAACGTTGGAAGGAACGAAGAAAAAGAAGAAATAACAACAACAACCGAAGACCTAATCGAAACCCTCATATCATTATATTCCTCTTGTCCAACGTTCCGAGTGGCCTTTCAGTCCGTACAGACCACGGCGTTGTTCGTTGGGGGGTATAGGCGGTTTGTGGAGTGTTTGGGTTGGGGGTATTCTAATACCGGCTTGGACTCTGATTTCAGCTCAGAGTCCTATTCCAACTCGAATTTGGACTCAAATGCGAACTTGGGCTCGAACTTGGACTTGGACTTGGACTCGAACTTGGGATTGGACTTGGGCACGAGCTCCCCCCCTCCTCCCCTTCCCCCTCAAACAACCCGAATCCTTGAAAAACTCACCCACTTTGGCCTAGGACTTGCGTTGGATACGTCGACTTTGGTCTCGGGGGCTCAGAAACGGGAGGTATGTGTGTTTCTTTGTTTCTTTGTGTGGGGGGTTTTTTTTTTTGTTTGTTTCTTTGGAAGGATTTTGATGATTTCGGTTTACGATTTCGATTTGTCGATTTATGATTTCGGTTTTTACAATCTAACGATTTAACAATTTAACGATTTGTCGATTTCGATTTGTCAATTTGTGATTTGTCGATTTGAATTTGAAGATTCTAACGATTTCGATTTGTTGATTTCGTTTTAATGATTTAACGATCTAATGATGATATATAGATCCTGGATATTCTTCAATTGGCTGAAGAGATACTTAATCCTCAACCTACTTTTGTCTCCACCACCCCTACCTCTACATCCACATCTACATCTACCTCTACCTCTGCCTCTACTTCAACCTCGACCTCTATCCCCCCACGTACGCGTACGCGTATCCCCATCGACCCAAGCCTCATGCACGACATGCGATCGATGTCACTGAGAGAGAGGTTCGTCTCACTTGCCTCTTCTGCTTCCACTTCTCTTTCTTCTGCCCGATTGAGCTTCACTCGCTCTAGCACACCAAAGCCGAAACGAAACCAAACCAAACCAGCGAAACCACCAAACCAAACGAAACCAACGAAACCAACTCAACCCCGAGTCGTAGCTCCTCCTCATTCCCGAACGGTGCTCAAAACCATAACAAGGATGAATCAATGGAGAGAGGTGGTCAAAGAATCAGAAGAGAAGAGGATAAAAGAGGTGGTGATGGATCTGTTAGTTCCTTCCTTCCTTCCTTCTTTTGTTCACTAATCCTTTCTTTAATCCCTCCTCCCTTCCCCCCCCCCCCCCCCCTAATCCAGCCGAGAAACCAATCGTCAAATCTCTCGTTTATCGGAAGGTCTCCTTGCGTTTACCATTCTCCCCATTCTCCCCAAATCATCCCCATCCTCTCTCAACCTGACCTCCTCCCCATCCCCATCCCCATCCTCGGACCCGGACTCGGACTCGGACCCAGACCCAGACCCCGACCGTAGTATCTGGGCACGTCCGATGATAATAACCACAACCACAACCACCAACACAACTACGAACACGAACACAACCACGAACACAAACGCAAACGCAACCACCAAAACGGAAGATACTGTGAATACCGGCCGTATAACGCGTGGAACACGTATAACGCGTATCACGCGTAGAAAGGGTCGAACGAGAATGTGGAGGTTGGACGAGACTGAGGGACCTCATCGGATCAGGTGTGTTTTTTGTTTTTTTTGGATGTTTTGTATGGGTTTTTTTCTGGATTTTGAGGCGGGTGTTGGCGTTGGCGTTGGGCTGGTGTCTGTTGGGTGTTTGGGTGTTGGTGTTTGGTGGTTAGGTTGGACGATGGGATGGATTGATGGATGAACGAACGAATGAACGAACGAACAAACGAATGAACAAACGAATTAATGAATTAACGAACGAAAAATCTTTTTTTATCCTACAGGAAAAAACTCGAGCTTGAGGTGAATGAGGTGAACCACTACCACGAACATGACCATGAACACGAACACGACCACGACTACGAACACGAACACGAACACGATGGTGATCATGACCAAGGAAAGAACGATAGTACGAAAAGGACATCAAGTACATCAAGTACAACACACCGAGGAGGGAACGTGAATGGGAACAAAAACCCCAACCTCAACCCCAACCTCAACCCCAACCTCCTGGTGTTCCATCCAGAGACCGACGGGAACGATACACCGACACCAACACCGACACCTGGTCTCAGCGTCCCTCCCTGGGCAGAGAGTTATGAAGTCTCTTCGACGGATATGGAAGGTGAGTTTGACGAGTTTGATTCGAGTTTTGGCTTACAGTACTTGAATTCCTCACTCACCCTTTCCCTTCCCCTCTATCACCCTTTCCCCTTCCCCCCCCCTCCCCTCTTCTCCCCCTCTTCTATCAAAGACCATCAAAACCAAAACCAACTCTCCGAAACCATCATCGAGGACAAACACCGTCGGGTGAGACACGAGCTTGAACCAGGGGATGTTATAGAATGGGTAGGGACTGTGGCTAGAGTCGTTGGTGTTGATTCTTCTCGTGCGTTTTCAATCTTTCGTCTTTTCTTTCGTTTGTTTTTTTTCTTTTTTCGATTTCTCTTTTTTTGGGTTTTGGGTTTCGGGTTTCTTTCTTCCTTTGTTCTTTTTACTCATTTGTTGTTAACTTATTACTAATCTGTTACTCCCCTCCTCCTCCTTCTTCCCTCCTTCTCCTCCTCCTCCTCCCCTCCTCCTCCTCCTCCTCCTCCCCTCCTCCTCCTCCTTCTAGCCGGCCTCCTCATCCTCGGGCGCACGCACATCTACATCCTCGACGGCCTTGTCGAAAGCCCCGAAGGCCAAGTCATCTCCGCACACGACGCACCAAACTCGTTATTCTTCGTCCCTGGGAGTATCATTGAGTTGGATGGGCCTCAGCGGGCACAGAGGTGGTGAGTTGGTTTTCTGTTTTTTTTTGGGGGGGGGTTTTGATTTTGTTTAATTGGGTTATGTAAGGTCCCACGAACAGATCGCGATGTTTAGTAATAAGACGTTTTTGTTCCGGGATGTAGCGTAAGTCTCTCTCTCTCTCTCCCCTTCTCTTCCCACCCTCTCCCTAACCCCTCTCACTCAACTTCCCCCCAGACTCGAAATATACTTCAAAGACAGCCGATCCCTCCTCACCGTCTTTATCGACAGACAAAAACGCGCGGAGATCAATACTCGGTTGGGTATCATCGTCGCTGCCTCTCGTGCGGCGGCGGCGGTGGCGGCGGGGGGGAGGACGCCGTTGTTTGGTGGGTTTGGGTTTGGGTTTGGGGGGATTGGAGGGATTGGGGGGATTGGGGCGAAGTTGGGGATATGGATGGATGGGAATGGGAATGGGAGTGGGAGTAATGGTGTAGGAGGAGGTGTAGGAGGTGTAGGAGGAGGTGTGAATGAGCTGGCGATAGCGCAGAGGAGGTGGCAGGCGAGGGAGATAAGTAATGTGTGTTTTTCTTTGTTCCTTGACTTTGCTTTAATGTCCTGATGTTTTTTTTTTTTTTTCAAACAAACAAATATAAACTCCTAGTTCACGTATCTCTGTGTGCTTAATCAAATATCTGGAAGGACACCGAGTGATGCGACGCAGTATCCTGTCTTTCGTGCGTTTTTTTTTTTTTTTTTTTGGCTTTGTGCTTTGTGCTTATTATATGCTCACACTTACACTTATCCCTATGAATTCCTCCCTTCCCTTCCCTTCCCTTCTCTTCTCTTTCCCTTGTGTTCCCTCCTTTCATCAAACAGCATGGGTTTTACAAGATTACACTTCAACCAATCTAGACTTGGAGAATCCAGAATCATTCAGAGAGTGCGTTATACATCATAACCATCATCATCATCTTCTCATCATCATCTTTTTTTTTTTTTCATCACCAGCCTAACAAACCCCATGGGAGCCCAAACCCCCACCCGTCGCTCAGCCGCCCTCACACGCTACACCAACCTCCAAAGCATCGGCGAAGACCCGTTCCACTACGGAACCCACTTCAGCTCATCAATGATCATATGTCATTTCCTTATCCGTATGGCTCCGTTCACGGGGATGTTCAAGACGCTACAAGGTGGGGATTGGGATTTGCCTGATAGGCTTTTTAGGTGAGTGAGTGAGTGAGGGGGGGAGGGTTTCTGCGGGTTGTTGATTGGTTTTTTTTTTTTTTTTTTTTTTTTAAATTTTAATTTCATAGTGATGTGGGAAGAGCGTACGAATCTGCAGCTCGTGATGTCCGAGGTGATGTGCGTGAACTCATTCCGGAGTTTTTCAATTTTCCAGAGTACGTTCCAACCTCCCTCCTCCTCCTCCTCCTCCTCCTCTCTTCCCTTATCCTTATCTTAAAACCCTCTTATATCCACCCCTCCATCCACCATCTATCCAGGTTCCTCGAAAACTCCTCCAATCTCGATTTCGGGATCCAACAAAACACTGGTGAACGGATACATGATGTCAAGTTACCACCTTGGGCGAAACGTGATCCGTTGCTTTTTGTTATCATGAACCGGAGGGTGAGTGATGGATTGACCACTTTTGGTTGTTTTCGGTGTTGTCGTTGTCGTTGTCGTCATTTGTTTCAAAGGTCGCGGTAACTGATCAATTTCTTCACTACATTTCTCTCCCTTGTCTCAAGGCTCTAGAAAGCCCTTATGTTAGTGAAAATCTTCCTGCGTGGATTGATCTTATCTGGGGAGACAAACAACGGGATCCGGCGGCTTTGAATGTCTTCCATCCTCTTTCGTAT
This sequence comes from Lentinula boryana, assembly GCA_027886635.1. Lineage (NCBI taxonomy): Eukaryota > Fungi > Basidiomycota > Agaricomycetes > Agaricales > Omphalotaceae > Lentinula > Lentinula boryana. The sequence goes on from MU790610.1 coordinate 51,758, forward strand.
GAAGGATCCATTGGTATGTTGTCGCTCTCGTATTTCCATCATGTAACGTTTAGGCGTTTATTGACCTTGGCTTTGACTTTGAATGATTGAATGTTCAAACAGATCTTGACTCGATAAAGGACGAACTTGAACGCGAAGCCACAGTAGGGATTATACATAATTGTATGTGGTTTGCTACTACTACTACTACTACTACTACTTTTATCCGTTGAACTCACGCCAATTTACAACGCACACCCGCTGTATGTATTACAGTTGGTCAAACGCCTAGAAAACTCTTCACATCTCCGCATCCACCTCGATATCATCACGGTCTGCATACTTTACCTGTTGGGACACTTCATGGCATAGAAGAAGACGCGCATCTTCTCGTTCAGGCAAGTAGATCCTTCAAAGGTTCGTGTTTTTTTTTTCCGAAACACCCCATCCCAAACTCACATCACCCAACTCACCAACACCCCCCCAACCCAAAAACACAGACCTAGGCCCCACCACCCCAATCACCCACCTCTTCCTAGACATGATCGGAGAAAAAATCCTCCCTTGTCCACCCGGAACCCTCTACCTCCCCTCCCACCCACACGAGCACATCTCCTGGACCACCACGCGCACCGGCGCCAAAGAGCTCCGACTATCCATAGACCATAAAGTCGTGCAGGTCATTGAAGGATCGTTTTGTTCTTGTGCGGCGTTTGCGGATGAGGGGTGGTTGGTTACGGGGTCGAGTGATTGGATGGTTAGGATTTGGAGGGTGGTCCGGCGGGGAGGAGGGGGAGGAGGGAGTATGCTGGTGAAGATTGAGCCGGTGCATGTTATGAGGATACATACGGATGAGGTGGTGAGTGTTGCTGCCTCTCGAGCGTGGTCTGTCATCGTGAGTGGGTCGAGGGATGGGAGTGCGGCGGTGTGGGATCTTAATCGGGCTGTATATGTTCGGTCTATATGGCATAGTAAAAAAGGTGGAGAGATGTCTATGGTTTCTCTGATTGATATAAACCAAAGCACGGTATGTCCTCCCTCTCCCTCTCTACCTTTTCTAATAAATCTTTTCACTTTGCTCTTCCTTCGACGATCAACTAGGGATACATCGCTACCTGTTCCCGGCTAAAACTATGTCTACACACCATCAACGCCCGTCCCATCGCCGTCTTGGACTTGACAAAGTTGGCGAATCACAACGCTCTGTACCCGACTATAACTTCGCTTGCGTTTCATGAACGGGAATATTCTTATCTCGGTGTTCTTGCTACTGGTGGGTCAGATGGGAGTATTACGTTGAGAACGTGGAGTGCGGATAATACTCCTCAAGGTGAAAAGGCTTGTTGGGAGTTTGTGACGTTGCGGTCGATGAAGGTTAGGGCGCCTGTGGGGAGAGGGATCACTCCTCCTCCTGCGGTGACTGCGTTGAAGTTTTTAGGGTATGTTGGGATGTGTTGTTGTTTGAGTGTTACCACTGGACTTTTGAGAACTGATCCCCTTTTGTAGTGAAAGCTTGTGCCATGGAGAGGAAACAGGGAAGTCATTCATGTGGAGTCTCCCTGACTAAGTCCTTCAGAGGCATTATTTATTCATGTTATTTTGTCTTTCTTATCTTGCTGAGTCTGTATGTTACATCTCATATCGATGCTTTCAATGTGGAATTTGGATACCCCAAGACCAAGACCAAGATTTCACATAAATAACCAATCGCCGCCTTTCAGTAAGTAAATACAAATCGTCCTTTTTCAAACAACCCAATTTCCGACCGTCTCAGCTAACCATACCCCATGCCTGCCTCTCCAAAAATGTGATGCACCAGGACGACAGCACAAAGTCAAGCGGCTTCGCTCTTGACCCTGCTCCTCCGAGACCTCCCAACGTACATCCGATTCTTCCTTCTTCTTCTTCTTATTCAACGAGTCCGTCTTAAGCTCTTTCCCCCACCTTTCATATCTCTCCACACTAGTAAACTCATCCCTATCACCATAAACCACGAGTACGTTCGAACGTTCACTGCGTAGGAGGTCTCGGAGTTTTGAGGTATAGGTAGGGGAATGGAATAAGGTGAGGTAGGACCGAGGACCGAGAGGATAAGAAATGAGGATATAGGATGTTTTGATTTGGGGGTTGGGTAGTGGAGGAAATAGGGAGGCGATTAAGGAACCGTAGGAGTAGCCCTATATCCAAATAAAGAGTAAAATCAATAAATGTGAACCTTCATCTGACTAGAGGTATTTCCGCACTACGATTACCACATCACTTATCTTGGTTCTATTCGATGTCGATGTCGATGTCGATCTTAAACTTGAGCTTGAACTCCCACTCTGTACATAACGCACCGACCAATCCACCACAGCTTCCAAATCCTTTCCCTCCGTGAGACCAGTGAGTGTCGGCCAGCCCGAAGAACCCCCTACACCTCGACTGTTATATCGAAAGACGTGGTACCCCTTGGTGAGTAAGGGTTTTGTAAGAATGTCTAGAACACTAAGAACGAAAGAACGAAAGAAAGAAAGAACGAACAAAAGAAAGAAAGAAAGAAAATCAAATCATGAGCATGAGTTTATATGATTAATCAATCAATCCATTTCTTAAATAATTTATTCATCACTCAACGGATCATGCATATTCCCACCTAGCCAAGACCAAGGATGTAAGCATACTGCGAGTTTGATGCGTTGTTGTTCTGAGGGATAGGGATTTGTGGTTATGGGAGGAAGATATTCGCCTTTGAGGGTCACCCCGATGTTTATGTCGATGAGCATTGGAAGAGAGAGCGCCCAAGGAAGTTACGAAATTATATCTTTTATCAATTAGCCGCCCGTATTTGGAGCCGAGCAACCCAGGTTTTATAGGTTGGATTTTGACACCAACACTATAACTTATAAGTATAGTACCCCAATGACAACCTCGACGGAGTAACCTCAACCTCTCGCAACTTCTCTGGCAGCTCCATCCATGAGTGTGGTTTGCTCGTCGTTGTTGAAAATTGAATCATGGCGCCTGCGGCACTGCCAGCAGTACCTCAGCACTGAGTATTGTGCACAGTGCAACCGTCAACGCTGGCGCTGGGAAAGCCGGTACCAAATACACCAAATACTTTAATAAAGATAAAAAGATACTTAGCAATTCGGAAGTGTTGCCTGTAGGTTCCTGTAGGATCCTGTAGGATGGGTCCGATGGATTATGGATACAGTTACTACTAAAGAAAGAGAAAGTGCTGTACAGTGTACTAGTAAATGTAAATCTCGGGATTGCCAGTGATTGCAATGCAATCTGAAGATACTTATCCTCATCGGTAGTAGGTACAAGGGTTCCTTGAGGTTATGTTCTGGTATGTTCTGGTATGTTAAGTACTCTACCAATGACCAATGGTCCGTCCTAGTAGTAAGCTGAGACCTCAGACTCGTTCCACATTTTGCAGCACATCACGTCGTGCTACGTGCTATATACATATATTTTGCGCGAAGTTGTGATTCGTTGAGTGTATCACTGTTATTACTATCTTTATCAAATCCAACTGTAATTCGTAATTCTCTCCTTTATTATTCTTTATTACTTATTCCATCTTCAGCCCCCCTCTGGAGTTCTGATTGTGTGAACGTCGCCTCCGAGTCGTTTCCACGGTTCTTCATTTCTTCATTTCTTCATTAATTTATCAAAACACAAACTCTTATTACTTAGCGTCGAACGATCACAAGCAACGACTAAACGCAATGCCAGTGCAAGGGCATGGTAACGCCATGATTTTCAAAAGTCTCTCGATGTGCACATGTACAACCCTTTGCATGGAATGACCGGGAGAACCGCTTTTACGCCAATTCCATGGGTGGTACTAGTAGAGAATTGCTTTGGTGGAATTGCTGGTTAAGTTATCCACGAATACGAAATGACTCCGTGTGTTGGAGCAATTCCAAGGATTTTGGGGATCAATTCAGAATCAAATAACCCGTGAGGCCTGAGGGGAGCGAAGACTTTTGGAAATTCTGATAATAGCGATTCGCTTCGCATCACAAAGAACTCTTCTCGGGGGTACTTTCTTTACATTTACAAAGGACAGACAGACAGACAGACAAATACAAATACCCTTCAACCATCCAAAACCGCCACGAACCTCAATCGAACATAAACCATTGCCCAATTTCCATTTCCATCTTGACAATCAACGTGGCAAATCTTTTCAACTTCTTTCATGATCTCCTCAGCTTCGTGTTCTGGTAGATCATTCAACCATGATCCTCTCGCGAATGTATTTAACCAGCCATATAAGCCTGTTGGGAGAGGTGTGAAGCGGGGTGTGAGGGAGATGTGGGTGACGTTAAAGCCTTCTGCTTTGAGTAACTGCGTACATACGGACATGAGGACATGAGGATATCGAATAGCAGATTAGCAGATTAGCAGATTTGGGAACGAGTGGGGATTCTTACAGTAGAGTATTCTTCCGGCGATGGGAAGAACCATGGATCACGCTCGATTGCATCATACCCTTTAGACTCGAGCACACTTTTGAGTGCTGCACGAATTCCTTGAAAAACCAGGATATATATATCAGCACCTCCATCATGATATTTCGTTAAGAATCATCAAAAAACAAGCCTTTACTTACCGATACAATTCAAAAACCCTCCCATCTCACCAACGAACCTTCCGTTTCTCTTGAGTATCTTCTTCGCAGACTTGATAACACCAGAAGGGTCACGTTTACACCAATGCAACGTCGCATTAGTGAACACTGCGTCGAAATCCTCCCGAGGACCATTATATTTACCCCGAGGTGGAAAGGTAAAGTCTTGAATGTCACAAATGAATGCTTCCGCGAGTCCTTGTGCTTTGGCTTTTTCGATCTGGACCAGGAAAAAAAAATGAATGAATGAATGAATGAATGATCAAAGGCTTGCTCCGTGCACACAGATACTAGTAGTAGTAAGGAGTATTTGGTAGGTAGAGATTATTGGGTACGAACCATACTTTCACTAAAATCTACTGCAGCCACATACCCTCCTTTCTCCTCCTCCTCCTTCACAACTTTCTCGATCACCAGACTGACCTCTCCACTCCCACATCCGAAATCAACGATGCGTTCCCCCGGTCTGGCTGCTAGTAAGTCAAGGACGGGCGACGTATAAGCAGGAGAATAAACGAAGTTGGCATTTTCGTTATAGAGCGCTGCCGACCAACCAGAAGAATCGGGGGCGTACGATGTGGTGGTGGAGAGAGATTGTTGATTCGAATTTGAGGTCATTTGTAAAAAAAACTGCAAATGGAGGCAGTGGATGACACTAAGCGCGGATAAACACTTCTGAGTAGTAGTGAGGAATATGATAGAGCTTGTTTCTGATTACAGATAGGGTGAGATCAGCCTTTTATATCACTTATTGAGGCGAGTGGGTATTCGACTCGGAGGTCGGCCGATGCTCTAGGCCGAAAACGCATAGGAATATGTTGTATCAAAATCGGCCGATTGACCATTGCTATCGTCCGAAATAACTTGAATGCAGATTTAAGAGCTCAATTGCAATTGTAGGTGAAGAAAGAAGTAGGCATGAGCTACTAAGTTCGGGGAAGAGGAGACAGTACATAGTTCAAGTCAAAAGTCGGCGCGGATATTGTGAAAGTGAAATAGGATGAGTCCAAATTCAGGTTACTCACCTCGAAGGAGTCTGTACCGTATCCCAAAAGTTCCTGTACCGTCTTTCACTTGGATCCATCCTGCATAAGCAAGTCTGCCTGTTCTTTGTCCCACCCACTTGCGTTGCCGAAGTTCAAGGTACTAATATAAAGGTCCCAGGGCGTGATTTCTGATATCGCGTCGATCACAATCACGTGGAACGTGACAGCTTGAAACGTGATACTCTCTTTCTCATTATCCACTGCGGTTACATCCCTTGCATTAGGGCAGATTAGGGCTTGGGATATGGCGGCTGGAACTCAAAGATCTAATCCCTTCCCTGTGTCCATGCGGGTTGAACTCATCACCTATCTGAACTCGAAGTAGTTTTCCATGCGACTAAATTCAAACTCCTTTATATTCCGCATTCTTGCTTTGCTGCAATTGCTCCCTGTTGACTGGCGCGATTGGCCGTGTCAAGGTATCATCATAGCCTTATAAATAGACGATCTTCCGGTTTGGTGGTACATATTCACATAATGCCGAAATTAACTCCAGAGTCTTATCTTTCTCAAGCCCAGATTCATGCAGCGCCGCAGCGGGATGTGGTTTTCTCTCCAATATTAGTCTACGGCTCCGAAGGCAAGCTCCTTCTCTTCGCTTAATCATTCCGCTAAAGCCGTATCCTGCAAGGACAATATCATTCAAGTGCAGTCACGTTTTTTGGCGGGAAGCGGTGGGTCAGCAGAGGTCAGCAGCAAGCAGAGAGTGTGGGAGGTAAGACTCTTGTTCAAACACACCACTCGGAGGATCACATCAAGAAAGCAAAAATTTCTAAAGGGGGCATTACCTCTGAGTTTGATGATAAACGGTGTGTTTTCACGTTCTTCCGGCGTTCTCCTGATGAGTAGAACTGTCTTCGATAGGAATAAGATCCAGATAGGACCTCAGTCCTCCTCTTTCACAATGGGTGCAATAAACGAGAATAAACGGTGATAGAAGGTGTGTAGATTGCTTCTGACAGAAGAAATGAACGATTGTCATTCTGAATGCTGCCTGTCAAGGGACAGGTGGCAGGCCGATGATTTTCCTTTCTTCTCAACAGGACTTCACAGGACCCTGAAAACTCATTCATGGCCCAGACACGTACAACTGACGAATCGTCCGATTCAAGCATAAATGTAATAATCGCGAAACGGTAAACACATAAAACTGAAACCAAAAAAGGTGGCGTGCGGAACCCTGAAGGAATTTCGGAACGGGGTGAAATGGGCAGAAAAAGCGCGGGTAATCTGAGTGGGGTTTTCAGGGGTTCTACTTATCCCAAAAGATTCCTTGGATGTTATAAAGCTGATGACTTTGCCCATGGCAAGAACTAATGAGCATCTTCAGTCACGACTTCGAATTCTTCTCCTATACCACCTCCAAGGGTTTACCCGTGCAGGATATCGTGCAACATGCGGAATCCATTGAAGCGATGGTCTCGAAATACTCTGCAGGACTTGATGATAACGATAATTCTCCTACGTCCAGTTGTAGCAGGCGCAAGCCAAGTGCAGTGAACGAAATAGTTCTACTGACTGGATCTACGGGTAACCTTGGCTGTTATATACTTGCGTCTTTGCTTTCGAAGGACCATGTTCGACGTGTATACACCTTCAACAGAAAATCGACAGATCGAAACATTATGGAACGCCACAAGGATCAGTTTGAAGATAAAGAGCTGAATGTCGCGCTTCTGTCCTCACCAAAACTCGTGCTTCTGGAAGGCGATATCACACTCCCGGGTCTGGGTCTCTCAGAGAAAGTGATCAACAAGGTCAGTACTTATACTTATTTATTGTCACTCAGAACTTGCCGGTTCCATAAACTACTGTTTCTAGCTGCAGCAAGAGTTGACTGCGATCATCCATAATGCCTGGTATTCCAACTTCAGCTTACCCCTGTCCTCGTTTGAATATCACATCAAGGGAACTCGAGCTCTCATAGATCTCGCTCGCTCGAGCGAGCGACGCAATGCGATTCGCTTCCTGTTCACATCGTCAATCACTATGACACAAAATTGGGACGAAAGCCAAGGTCCATACCCCGAAACACTGGTAATGGATGCAATGACTGCTGTGGGAGGAGGCTACGGAGAGAGCAAATACGTTGCTGAAAGAGTTCGTCTATTGCTCCCCCGATCTAATCGTCTTGCAATTTATCGTTTGCCATGAAGATATTAGCAAAGAGCGGGCTTGAAGTGATATCTCTGCGTATCGGACAGATCTGTGGCGGAGAACCCAACGGAGCCTGGAAACCTTCTGAATGGTTTCCTATATGTGTCAAAGCTTGTTGGTATTTGGGGGCCATTTTTGAGCCAAGTCACGTACGAGATTTTGACCACGACGGCTTTATGTGAAGCCTAATTATTTGTCACTTTCCAGGAATCTAATTGGATGACCATGAATTCCATATCTGATATCGTCCTGGAAATAGTGTTTCACAAAGATCCACTTCCTTTTGCAGCTAATCTGACTCATCCTCGGCCAGTCTCAAGTGCGTTTGTCCTTCACGCTGTGCGTGATGCACTTATCCAGGAGCTGGGCCATGGTCTTTCCCCTGAGTCTCTCCGTCAAGTCTCTGTCAAAGACTGGATTGATATGCTTGAACGGTCGGCAATTATGCATCATGCCGAACCACGCAACATTTCTGTGAGTCGCAGAGATTATGGAATTACAAGCCCATCGTTTTACTCATTCAATTTCCAGCGACTTCTCTCAAGGGTCATCTCCAAATTACCCTCTTTTGTGACACTGGATATCTCAAACGCGATCAAGTTGAGCGAAAGGATGAAAACGCTCGAACCGATAGATGCGAAGTTGGTTTGGAAGTGGGTGAAATTTTGGATCGCCTCGGGGGACCTGAGCCAATCAGGATTTTGTGAAGACAGGTCTAGAGCTCATCTGTAATAAGGGTTCCAGGTGCAGGGCGAAGTGTATGAGAAGCTAATAGATGAATCTGTCGTCGTTCACACAAGCCTTGTATCAATCACCTTTACTACTGCTTCCGACGATTTTAGGGAACCTGCTTTGTAACTTTTGATCTTTGATTGAAAAATGAAGTATTGAACACAAGCTAATCAAGAGTCTATATAAGAGGCTTCCGAGTTCTACTTTGAAGTTGTTCCTCACTTTATAAGAACAATATAGCATTTTTGGTTGAAGAGATGTGACTTTGTGACTTTGTGCATGGGAAACAGTCTGAGCATCTAGAGTTGGCTCTAAAATTAATCGTGTGATAGTGTCGAGGTCCGTCACACGTCGACTTTGGCGATGTTGTCTGGATTTTCGACGTGGTATCATGCGGGATTACCAGCAAGCATGATCGAGATGTCACAGAGATCCCTTTGAAGTTTGATGATTCTCTTTCTCTACCTACAGCATAACAACGAGGGCAGAAACCCGGTTTACCACCAGAGTCCCTTGCTACAGATCAACGTCGTTTGTGCTCAAACCGTAATTTCGAGACTTCGACTTCCCCATTAGTGTTATGTAAAGAGACTCCAGGTTAGGCTGTATCCGATCTGGTGTGAGGATAATTAATCTGTCGACAAAAAATCATGAGATAGACCTGCCAGGAACACCGCTCCCTTCTGCTGCAGAAGCAGCGCAACAGATACTGAGCGGCACTAGTAACGCCAGTCCAGCATCCCGCACATCTCGAGAGCAATGCGCTCAGCGCTACTTGATTATCCACGGCACCTTCCATCACTGCGCGGGTCTAAATGAGCAAAGTTAATGTTAATCATAGCTGCAGATCAAAGTTCCTCAGGTTTGTCAGGTTCGTATTTGCTCAATGGCAGCGATTTTGAGTAACTGTCGAAGCTTGGAGACACTCTCGTCTTATTTTTTTAATCTGTGCTTGTAAGTTGACCCCCATTTTCATTGTAAAGGAGAATGACACGCTACGCTCTAGTCAAGAAATGACTATATATACGTATAGAATACCACAAATCTCTTCTACGTAGTCCACGAAATTTAACTCTTGCGAGTGTGAGAGGACGTATACGTATGTAATTCAGGAATATCATATGAACTATGCGCGTCTTCATTTCAATTTCAACACCTTCCGCGTACTTGCATTTAATCGTTTCTTCTTCACAGGCCCCGGAGCAGTATCTCGTACGAGAACCTCTCCCTCCTCTTCATCTGAGCTCCCATACACGTAGCGCTTACGCTTACGCTGAGACGATGGTTGCACGGTGGAAATGAGGCTGCTCCCTGTAGGACTTTGTACGTTCTCTTGGTTCGATGAATCAAGAGGAGGTGATACATTATTTTCGTTCCTTGTCGGGTTTTCCTTAGTCTCGCAAGACTTCGGGATGTGTTTTCGGCCTGTTCTGGTAGCCGATCCTGTACTGGCTTGAGCTTTAGCCCTAGATTTGGGAAGAGAGTTGGATTTTGAGTGGTTCTTCATAGCATGCGTCTTCTTCTGCTCGTCCTTGTCTTTTGTCTGGTCCTCCCACTGACTCGACGCATCGTCAGATCGCATCAGGCGCTCGAACACGGCTTCCACAGTGAGTTCAGGTTCAACCCCAAGCTCTACTTCTTGCTCCTGTTCCTCCTGCACTTCCTCTTGAATTTTCATCAATCCGTTGCCTGGATTTTGATTGAGCGCATACTGAGGGCTGGCACGAGAACGAGTGATCGTACGCCTTTTGATCCTTTCGTCCTTCGCCAATGTGTTGGTCATAGGCTCAACCGAGCTTCCTCGATCGATATCCTGTTCGTTTTCGAGTGCACCAGCTACTTCATCTTCCTCCACTTGATCGCTGAATTCAAACCCGGACTCTTGTGAAGCGATGATGGGCACATGAGGCGCGTTAGGAAGAGCTGAAACAAAACAAGGAATAGTAAGTGACGGTGATAGAGGTGATGGCAATGGCGATCCCGAATTCGCGACTTGGGAGACCGAGTTCCGAGGAGCAGCAGGGGTTAGAGAGCGTGAACGTGGAGGATCGGGAGGATGGCGAAGAGGAGGAACGGAAGAAGAAGGTGGATTTGAATTCACAACGCGAGAACAACATGGAGAGGGTGCAGATTGTACAGCAAAACCTGGACCTGATGCTGAGCTGGAACTAGGACCGGACCCACAAGCTCCATCCAACCCAGACTCTTCACTGAACCGAGGATCCAGATTCGAATTCGGAGATTCATTGATCTCCCATTCACCTGGATCTTCGTCTTCATCCCGAAGTCGATCTACCTCCGATTCTGATGAAATCACCCAAACATCGAGTTCCCGGACTTTGCCTTTGCCTTTATCTTTCTTTCTCTTCTTTTTTGGGCTCTCTCTACTGATATCCACGCTTGTTGAAGAAGATCGATGATGACTAGTATGCTGCGGCTCCGCGGAAGGGCCATCAACCTCGTCATCTAGAGCAGCAAATTTCCGTTTTCTCGAGCTTGAACCAATTTTATTTGATGACTTCTTCTTCTTTATACTCTCGACCTCAGCGTTACTCGAGGTCGGGGCTGACGACGTTGTTGAAGTCGAAGCTGAAACTCTCGTGCTCCTAGTAGCGGGATTGGAAGAAACGGATGCTTTGTCGGATTTGGATATCAATGACGACCGCAGTGATGCAGAAACCGAGCTCTCCCCTCGTCTCTTTACTTTCAGCACCTTACGACCTGGGACAGTCGGATATTCATATTGTGACGACAAAGGCCCAAGAAGAGGTGTTTTGGTCGCGATGGCGTGTTCGATGGCAGCGATTCTATTGAAGAAAAAAATCGGTATTAGTGAAGGTTGGAATTAAGAGAAATATTGATGTGTTGATGAATGGAATGAACGTAGTGTAAGAAACGAATGTAGGTAGCTGATAGTAAATACGCATGCCCCCTTGAATACTTTCTCTACTGGGCACGGCCCAAGAACCTAAGTATGCTTGTTGGCCTCCCTCAGACCAAAAGGACCTCACGGTTTTGGTAACCTAAGCCTGCTTACTCCACGTTTAATTTTGGACCTAGGAGCGTTATCAACTGCAATGGCCCCTTGGAGTTTAGATCCGGGGCCACGTTCCGAGGAAACTCGAGGAGCAAATAGAGGAGACGTAGGCGTAGGTGGAGCTTCGAACGGAGGACTTTGAAGAGGCACGAAACCCGGCTTCGTCGTCTGTGCTTTGAGCTTTGGGTTTGGAATATGGGATGTCTGTAGGCTGCGCGGTGTAGACGGCGACGGCGAAGGCGAAGGGAATCCGCGTATCGCCGTTGAGCGCAGGTTAAATGCAGAGTTTGATTTGAGGGCGGAAGTGACTCGAGACTCGAATGAATCCGTTTTCTTTCCAGCGCACGTAGAGGGCATCCGGCCTACCTTTGACGGTCTCTCGTTTTTGAAAGACGCATGAGAGTCTGATCGTAAATGCGGGTATGTTTTAGGATCAGTGATCGGCGTGGAGGGTATTTTCTCCACTACCCGACTCCGGCTCCGAAGTCGTGTCTTTTGTGGCAGCGTACCAGACCGCAACGGCTTTCGCCTCGAATACGCATTCAGCACCTCGGGATCCAATCTATCAAGATATGCTGCACATATAAACCCACAGAGAAAAGCAGCCACGGCTCCGTGTGTCGAGTGTGTCCGAGGGGATTCATCAGCGAGAGGAGACCTCGCAGGCGGCCGTTCCGCTGAAAAAGATATGGACAACGATAAAGGTGAAGATGAGGAAATGGAAACGGAGGCAGTATGCCTTTGTCTATGTCTATGGGTCTTGTCATGGTGGATCGTAGTAGTAGGATAATTATCGTATGAAGAATTATGTGCAGTGCCACAGCGAGAAGAACTTGAAAGGGAAGGGGATGGAAGCTCGGAAGAAGGAAAGAAAGGTGATCTGAGACCGGAAACATTCGACACATACCTATCCCTTAGCTTGGAGTTGTCCGGGACGAAAGTGGCAGCATGACGATAATATGCAAGAGCTTGGGGGAGGTTGGTACTGATATAAAGGACAATATCAGAATGATACTCTAATAAAAGATTTTAATGTACCTCTCTGCTTGCATTCCCTGCAAGACCCACGCCCGACCTTTCTTGGCATTGCCTGCACTATCAGCTCGGCTATCTCCACTTTGAGCAGAACCATCACCAACGTCATTGTCATCGACATGAACAGTCTTCGGCAACATATTTCTACTAGTCCTACTTCGGCCACCAGAAGAAGAAACAGATTCCGTAGAGCATTTGCGAGAATTGGGATTCATGGCCTCTACATTTTTGCTCTGTTTGGTCGTTAAATTTGAGGCAGAATATGAGGACGAGGAAATAGGCGGAGCAGGAGAAGGAGCGGAAGGCGTCTTATATGTCGATGCGGTAGTAATCCGAGTAGCAAGCCGAGTGATAGGGGCACTGAAGCTGGAGAGGGGATATGTAGCGGAAGTAACGGAGGAAGCTATAGGAGGGCTGTCTCCGTCATCAATTATTTTATCGACTTGATCCTCTTCATCCAGTTTTTCTGATACGCCGTCCATGCGCTTCACTTGACCCGTTGTAATTGACATGGCCCTTTCTTCTCTTGCCTTTCCTGAAGTTTTCTTTGTGACCTGCTGGGCTTTGTACAGGACGGAAGATTCGGCGAATTGAAGGTCGCTAGGATCATTTACTACCGTATCTTGGTCTTGCTGAGCCGGTTGCCGAAGAGTAAATCTAGCGGAATCAAGTCCATAATTACAAGTAGGATCCAGGGCGAGATTCTTATGTCTGAGGATTGGAGGAACCTGTCCTGATAAGCACGACGGAGATTTAGGAAGAGATTTATCTGTGGTCAAAGTTGAACTGGCTCTCGTTTGTGGTTCTTTTCGTCCTTTCTGTTTTGAAATATTACATTAGGACCAAGATAATAACAATGACACCTTTCCCCCAATTAAAAAAGACGCACTGATGTCGCCATTACTAGATCTACTTCCTTCTTCTTCTTCTTCTCCTCCCGCTCAATCAATTCCTTCCCTCCATTAACAAAATCAGAAAAAGAATCATCCACAACAGGTATCTCCTCCCTCACTAACATGTCATCTGAGAAATCTTCAAAGTCTTCCGAGTCTTGTTCCAGCTCCTCTTCTTGCATGATCATCATGCTAACCTCCTGTTCAACTTCCTCTCGGATCTCCTCCCTTAACTCTTCAGTGGACTCGTTCTCAAATTCCTCTTTTACCTCCTCCTGTTCAGCCTCCCCTCCTTCAGCACCCTTCGCCTCCTTCGCTTCTTCGTCTTTGACAATCAACAGCCCCTGCTCACGGAGTTCGGCCATCCGACGTTCTACTTCTACCTCGACCGCTTTCGATATCTAGACCAGTGTATAAATGACAGACAAGACATGAGTTCATATAACAACAAAAAAACTGAAAACACTGACCCTCTCTCGTATCTCCTCTTCTGTCATCACAAATCCAGCGTCTGTGCCCTCTGTACCACCTAAAGAGGTCCGATGTTGCGGCGAAGGCATCGATAACCTCCCCAATCTCTCGCCTCCACTCGCTCTTGGTCGAGGCAACCCCTCAAAGATCATCGACAGCCTTCCTCCACTCTGCGAACCCTGACCGTGCGGGACAGGGATGAACGACACCCTTCTCGTGCGTTTCTTCGGAGTTGCTTTGATATTATTCATACCGTGAGCTTTGTGCTTTCGTATATCGCGTGATGCGATGCTGAGCGCGCGAGAGCGAACAGGAGACGTTCGTCGTCGAGCTCTGGAGGAGGAGGAGTTGGTGGGAAGTGAGGGGAAGGGTTTGTTTGTAGATGAGGGAAAGTTGACAATATTCGAGGTGGTATTGGATGTAGAGCTAGTAGAAGAAGACCGAAATGGGACTGCAAAGTTGAATGTTTTTGATGTTGGGACATTGGTGTCCGGACGAGCTTGTAGAGGTGGTGGTGGTGGGGCCGGTGGTAGAGCCTTGCTTTCGATTCGACGAGCTTGAGACGCAAACCTGCAAGAGAAGGAAAAATGTGATTAAGATCAAGACTGATTGCAGAATACGAGAATAAGCTCACCCAACACTTCGCACGAGATCGCTTCGAAACTTCATTCCGGGTGCCAGACACACAATTAGTAAAGCCAAAGAGGGTCCTCCGAGTGCGTCGGAGAGAAGTCGAGTGAGAGACGAAGCACGATATGGGACAAGTTTGACCTTTGGGTCAACCACCGCTTCATCCTCTCCCGCAAGCTTTGCTGCCTTGGCAGCGCGCGCAACAGTTCTCGCGTTATCATTCAGCGCGTTGACCACCTGTCCCAACGCCGTCAAACTCTTGTTAATCGCCGAACTCTCCTTCATCCTCTCCGGATTATTTCCAGTAAGGTTGTTATTCTCTGACCCGGCCAAGTCAAGCAAGTGAAGTTTCCCAACCGAACGTGAGTTCGCAAGTGTCACGTATAAAGTCAATACTGCATGGCTTCGAGAGGAGTTTGAGTTCAACAGCGTCGCACCAGTGCTTCTGTGTCTCGCCGCGTCAGCGTATAACGAACGGAACGTGTCAGGAGACTCGACTGGATGTGTGGAAAGGTTAGGCAGATGGATAGAAGTGCCGAATGAGAGTGGCGGTGGGCCACTATGTGAAGATGTCGTTCCTGCGGATGATGTTGATAGAATCTGGAGTCTTCGTCTTTGGGTAGGAGGAACAAGAAGGTCGTACGGTGTGTCTAGGTAAAGCTCGAGATAGGACATGTTGACCATTCCAGCTGATCTGTCGATCCGCTTGAACAGCTCCTCCACAACCATTCCTATAACCCCCTGGTCCTCATCACCATTTCCCTGCATGGTATAAGTCTTTCCAGAACTCGTCACTCCATAAGCAAACACGGTCACAGTCGCCCCAGAGAGCACCTGGTCCACCAGTGGGAGGACGTCGTGGGCGAAAAGAGACCGAGTCGAAGCAGAGTCGCCATTGATTGGATTTGACAGCCACTTTTCTGGGCTGTAGGCAGAATGAAAAGGATAATGCTGGGTTAGGCTGGAGGAGGATGAGTCCTTCAGAACGAGGATTCCAGGTCCAAGATTAGTCGTTGTCTTGATATTGCTTGGTGGTGGTCCCGGATCGGTGTTTTCTTTGTGGGTATCGGCGTCGGCAGCAGGTGAGCAATGTGAAATGACGCGCACGCCGTCATCACAAACTTCTCCAGGAAGCGGGGGCCGCAGACGTGCTACAATGTGTACTGCAGCTGACATATTGTGTGATTGCAACTGAGGTCTGATTAGAAATAATGGGTATAGTAAAATGAAAGCGAGAAGAAAGGGAAGTAGCAAGGGATGATAAGAAGAGGGTTGAATTGTCGGTGGGAATCCAAATTGAAATTTGAACAAACGCGCTCGAAATTCTCACGTGCTCTCCACGCGATCGCGACCGGATAAGATACTGCAAGTTTTCAGGCCTAGACTTTTACTTGAGTTCTCATAAGTTTGGCTTCTGTGTCTGTTATTTCAATGTTCTCTTTTCGACTACTAAAACTTGATGTGTGGGGTATAGCGTCCACAATCAGCCGGGTGTTGCAAGATTAGCCCTAGCTTGCAGGGACGAAGAGACTAAATTTACTGTTTCGTGACAAGCACAAGAAAACCAACGTCTTTCTCAGCCTTTGACTTTTTCTGTGCAACAAGGAGTGGTTTCCAGCACGAACACGAGAGGCGAAGCGTGGTATCGCTATTCATTCCAGACTCACTGAGAAGTAAAACCTTGCCAAGCTTCGTCTGCATCTCTTCGGGATTGACTAGATTGGGCATGATAGCGCTAGTACATAGATGAAATCATTCGAAAGTTCCGGCACATTTTACTTTGGCACTGGTAACCACAATAAACCGCTGTCAAGCACCTCGAACATCGGCAGAACTTTGACGATGAGGGAGCAGTGCACTATAAAACAAAATCAATGAGGAATGAATGACTTAATGATTGAAAGCGAAGGAATGAAAATGATGCTTTCGCACAAAGGAAGATTGGGCACCGCAAAACCCATGACTAAGAACAAGTCCATGTCGCTATTGAAGCCCACATGCGGATATGAGATAGGTCGACATCGAATGGTCCATATCTCTTTCAGATATCATGAAAGCGATAGGTAATATAGGCGGGTATCATCATACGAATATTTTACCTGAATTCTGTAATGCAAAAGCTGCTCCATGGCTGAGGGTGAGATCTGAGAGCTGTACCTGAGCCATACAATGAGTAATGGAACGTCCTGTATTCGTGGGAAGACCTTAGAGCAGAGTCCACTGAAGAATGCCCGGGGAAGTAAGCTTACTCCAGCTTGCATGCAAGTTCCAACGCTCTTGCATGCCGCCATTACATCAGCAAAAATCCGGTAATATGCTTTAACTTCTGGCTGTGTCGGGAGAGGTTAATGATTGGCAGATGATAAATTCAGGCAAATATAGTGAAGTTGAATAGTAATCCGATAGCTCTCCCTCCTGGCAATCTATAACCAAAGGTTGCATCTCCAGTCGTTCTCTCGGAACAGAGCAGGGCGCCGCCGACGAGGAAGAGTATTATACATAAGGCCTTGAGATCGAAGCCAGCTGGCAGAATGTTAGACCTATGCACAAATTGAGAGAAAACGAGTGAACGTAAATACGCAATACGCAGCCGATTGTTTAATTCACGTGGAATGCGAACACACACCTAACGACGGTTCATATTCTCTTCATTTTTCGGTAAAGCTGAAATTTCCATTCCGAACGGAAGTGTATGGGTTGAGAAAGTGTGATATATAAGGTGATTCGATCCGGACTTCGTAGTAAATTGGGTGTATTGGAAAAATTGACTTCAGCTAGATATTGGTTGTGCGTGTAGAACAAAAGAATAGGAGAGTTAAGAATTCGAGAAATCAACAGAGAAGACTTATATCTTACCTTATTGGAACAGACGGAAGTTAAGGCAAAGCCTTCCAGTCTAAGCTGATCTGCAAGCGCGCACCGCCACGTCAAATTTACCTGCAACTGGTAGCTCGCTTTCCGCAAGTTTAACATACTCTGCGTTCTTCACTCATGTTGGTGCACTGCGTTGTCACAAATTCCGGTGTCTCTTCAGACGAGCTACAAGCGGTTAGCCAGGCTAAGCGTCTCTTCTGCGCTTAGCAATTTCTCATGACACTACTATCCACGAAATGCTCTCTATGTCAAGAGAGGTTAAAATAAAGCGTAAAGGGCTGACTTGATTCCTAGAGAAGAAGTTTCGATTTTGAGAACGTGGACTTGAAATAAATGGTATGTTAGTACGCGGTCATGACCAATTATTTCCTCCATGGAACAATTCACGAAGGAGACAACATGTGCATTCAGTCACGGTAGTATGCGACACTCTAGCTTTTCTGCCAGACTCAGATGCTAACGTGACTCGATATTTTGTGTTTTGGATAGTAATGTCGAACCTGGGACCTATAGATAGCTAGAAAGACTAGACTCCTGAGGTGGGTGAGGGATTTCTGGTGGAAAGATTAGCTGTGTAAGTCCTTTACACGAACTTTTCTGATATATTATCTTGCGGGAAGAGGAAAAGGTTAAGGAAAGCTCAAGTCCTTGCTCCACTGACTTGAGGTTAAGTTGACCGCAATTGAATCACAACTCACAGAATAAGTGGTACAAGGCCCTAGCCAAGAATGCTGAAACAAAAAAAGAAGTTCACCCAACCGTGATTTTGGCGTGCGACCCGCCCACGTGGTAAACTCTTTTGGAAAATTTTCGAAATATCTCTACGAAGTACTCGTAATAAGTTGAAAAGTTATGTTATGAACGTGTTATTGAACCCCCTCGAGGCTTGCATTACGATCCCCGTTACGACCGAATATTTGCGACATTACCTAATAAGACCCGGCGCACTCAGAGTCGATCCGGCAAGCCTAAAGTTTTGAAGAACGCGCACCTTGAAGACCTTTGCAGATCGCCAAAATGGAGTACTGGGCGCGGGCTACAGCAAAGCTCTTCCAGTATGAAGAGATACCTGAAAGGGAGCTTCAAAAGCCAAAGGGATTACAATATCCTTGAAAGTAATTCTGATTTCTGATTCACAGCAGCTTCGCTAACGAGGTCTTGCCTGCAGGTGCATCACCTGCCAGCTAGCTATTGAACAGTATTCAAACCCATTCATCGGTCATCGGTTGTTTAGCGCCTTAACCGGTTGTGGAGCGCGACATCCTGCCCTAGTGCGCTTTTACTATTATGTATCTAGAAGTTCTCACCCGAAACGAACCTTCCTCGATTTGCACAGACCACTGATATTCTAATTTGGGACCTGACAAACTTAATTGATATTTCGGTATATAACTCTACTATTCCTAGGTTATACCGTCCCCTACTTTTCGTCCTGACCGCCTTTGACCTCCACGAACATGGCGTCTTATCTTCGGAGTTTATTTGGCGGTAGCAACAACTCCTCGACACGCCCACGGTCGTCTTCATCTTCATCTAAGGGCCGCTCTGAAAGCTCGCGTTCAAAAAGTCACAGTCGCTCCCGGTCTTCCACTTCAACTCCCACTGTTGTATATGCCACTTCTTACGGTACTCCAACTTCGTCAGCACCAATCCCGAGTCCTTCGCGAACCCAAAGACCATCGCCTTTGCGTTATAACACCTATGACTCAACGTCAATCTCCTCAAAGACACGGCCTATGCGTCCGCTTGAGTTACGCTCTGGATCTGTCAGTTATCAATCTGGCGATACGTGTGAGTGTCAATCAGGTCATTCAAGTATTGTCTTTTCGCTTATTGATATATTGAATCTGTAGTCGTTCCTTACCCAATTTACACTCCTGATTTTTCGAGCAACTCGCGCACGAATTCCAACTCTTCTCTCTATCCAGCTTCTTCTGTTTCCGGACATGGATATAGCTTTTCCTCTAGCCAACCAGGACACCGTCCGCCGATGGCCCCCCGAACTTCAAGCTCTGGTAGTGTTCCTGCCCGGCCTGCATTGAAACAGACAAATACATGGCATGCCGGAGAGTCATCGACATCTCGTTAGTAATAAGCGATATTGTACTGAAACCTCTTGACCTAATCATATCATTATAGGCTCTCATGCCCATGTTTCTTTCGTAAACCCCAAGCGACGAATAACACTGCACATGCATCCTCTCCTTGCTGTTTCCCAATTTAGTCGTGCGCCGATTTGTTATGATGTCTCTCGTCCACCATCCCCTCAAACAATTGTTGACCGGAGCACTCGAAGCGCGATCCCTACACACACCCTCAATCAACCTGCTACAGATCCTCCGACCATGTCCAGGCTCGTCCTCCGAAGCAACAAATTCCCTTGGCCCATCGTCGTTGACGCTGGCTGCTCCTCTCATAAAAAGACAGTTCCCAAGTTCTATCTGGGGGGATCATCGCCCACAAGTCCTCATCACCCATCTTCCCTTCCTGTCTCTTGTGCGGATGTTCTCCATGCTATACATAGCACGCTTTCGCATCCCGCTACGCCGGAAGAGTGGGACGCACTTGGTCGCGGTAGTCATGCTCAGCGGAAGATCTCGCGGGCATATGACCGTAGGTGTCGCTCCTTGGGAAGTGGATGGGACGGAGGGATCCGGAGAGTGGACTGGCTGGGGGAAAAATGCCGTCTGGTTGGTGTGGAAGTCGACAAAGACTCCGGTTCCAGCGTCGGAAATCTAGTCTTCGCACGATCTTAAAAATGTGCCAATCCATTCCGGAAGGTTTGGTACAGTCTTCGCTGTGGACAATGCACAATTATCGTTTTCTCTGCATTCCCACCGCTTTCTTTTTTCCTCCGTGATTTCTGGGGCTTTTTGACTTTCTTAAGCAATGTATTACTTTCTCAGGGACTTTTACTGGTATACGAACGGAATGACACCTTACGCTCTGTATATATTAACACAATAGGGATTTTTACGACTAAAACTTGTTCTGAATAGCTCTATCATCTTGAAACACGAATACAGATCAATGGCTATCACAAATGGGTAAGTGAATGTTCTACGGTTTGATGAATTAGTTAACCTTTTGCTATTTATCATCAAAATTCATTGGATTGTGAGCTCTTACTACCTGAGCGAGTACCCATAAAAAGTTACTTGCTTTAATCAAGCGTTCAATAAAAACGCTTTGATCTTGCCTAAAATGGATACTCCGTCCTAAAATGGATACTCCGTCGATCCCTTCAAGGGCAGCTCCTTCTGTAATCTTGAATAGCTTCTCCATTACATATTCACGTATATTGAACAACAACACAAATGATATACAGGAACATTTATATTCAAAGCATACTCACGAATGCATTTCCACAGAACAAGCACCTATGTACTGCTTCAAGAAGCTCCCCAACAAACCAGCTTCTACGAGCTGCAACGGGAAGGAAGTACTCCCCTCCCCCGTTTTCGTCCAAGCCCGAGAGCGGAAGAAAGGCTTTTCTCGAACAACCGATACACGTCCGCACATGTGCTGTGGAGAGAATGAATGTCGTTATCGAGCAACGAGCTAGACATAGAAAACAGTTTTAGTATATCAAGTTATTTATCTGAACAGCTACAGCACTTACACCATGAATGTCCATTCTGACACGTCGCATTAATGATATCTTGCAATGGAACTTCCACTTCACACGCAGGACATCTTTCACTTAAATGATTACCGTGTTCGTGCAGGGGTACGATTCGTTCTGCCATTTCCGACAATGTCCTCCCTTCTGCGGAAAGATTCTCCGGAGAGCCCGGAAGACGTGACTGAACAACAAGACGGAGAACAAAGGGGATGTCATCCACTGCGGTATAGGTGGCATGGACGTTGGTGAATAATGGTATATAAATCCAGGAAGGACATACGAGCGAGTACTTCAGTCACAGCGATTAAATGCCTGATCAGCATCCTCAAATTCTGATTTGAGATCGCCATTATCAGTTTTCGAGCCACAATTCCATATTGAGCTTGCTGTTGTGCATCTGAAGAGATTTTCTGCCAAGGATGGAGGCAGCGTAAAAGTCCAGTTTGGGTTATTTGACTTGATCGAATGCACTCACCCAAGCAAAATCTGCCAATGATAATCTCATCCTCAAGGATAATATTTCACTGTACCCAAAAAGATGTCTCTTTAGACTATTTCTCAAATCTTGCCGGACATCAAAATCAGGCCCCTGCACACGCCTTGGTCCAGACCAGGTATCCAAATCAATACCCATTGAATGATATCCATTGTCCGGTCCTGCTACTTCACTCTCGTTGATCCTTAGTGTATCAATCAACCGAGAGTGAAGACGAATGAGAGTTGGACGTTGACGAAAATGGAAGAAGATGCAACGAAGATAGTGCAAAGGGGCGGGACCTGAATCAGGTGGTATAAGTACATTCAAAATGCCTATGATAATGCAAAACGCGAACCAATTATGGGATTCCTCAAAACTTGACCGAGTCTGTTGAGTAAATCCTCGTCATTCGCATCGTCCCATACTTTAGCAACAGTAAGCACACTGTTATGCTTGGCATCGTGTTTGTAGTTAAAATCTGCCGGACGAGTTGCCCTTTGTATCACGAAAATGACACCACATTTCAAGCATGCACAGCATCGTGAACTCACTCATGTAACCACATAAGGCTCCCAAGTCCATCATCATAGCATACCATCCCACTTGTCCTCATCATGTCCGCGAAAGTCACTCCGGACATGCGTTCAACACGTTCGAATATACCTCGAACAGTGGTCGAAAGAGAATCGCTCCTTAAAGATTGCAACCTATCCCCCGGAATCATGTTAGTGGAATTGGTCACGTTCATTGAACTCGTAGTAGTGTTGGGCCACGAATAATCGAGTGTCGGCTCCGAATGAGCGATACCAGCAATCCCATGCACCACATGGAACGATCCATCAACCAAAGACAATACCAATGCATCCCTATCATGGACATATTGCATACCGGATACTGGTTGGAGAAATGACGATCCGGTCGAGCGCTTTTGGGTTTTGAGCTGTAATGAGTAGAGTCCCGACCAGTGGCGAGATGAAGACGACGTGGGTGTTTGAGTAGAGACGAAAGAAGGAGAGGGATCAGACCAAAAATGGATAGTCCCGGGTCTGGTGTACACTAATATAGGCTGCAAGAATGACTGAGATTAGACGTTAACCCCACTACAGATTTATTGAAAACATACCGGACGTCCAGGTATATCAATCCACTTCAGCGCCGTAAGTGCTCCCTTACGCCCATCCGAAATGGTCGTCTCAAGCTGTTCGAATGTAGTGGACACAGAGAATGGAAGCCCAAGGGGCGAGAGTTTCACGGTTTTCCTAAGTGTTTGCATAATCCTAACAAATCCAACGGATCCATCTGGCGTGGAGAAAGCTATTAATGCAATGCCTGTATCGTGGTATAAGGGTGGCCAAGTAACGAGTAATCGATAGCCTGGAACCCACACGTCATAGGCTCAGCTAATATCCATTTTGAAAAGGCCACCTGTAAGATCCACTGATCCCCCACGGCCAGTTTGTATTCGAGCTTGATTTTGTCTTCGGTTTTTTCAGTGTATCTTTTAATCAAAGAACTGAGAGAAGAATCCGAGTACCATCTACATCTACACACATACTTGATGAAGAGAAGATTTCCAGCTCTGTTTCCGCATACCAGGAACGAACCATCGAGCTGTAAAGCAGGGGAAAGCGCGAAATTCGGTTGATAGGACCAATCGATGCCTGCTACAGCCGTCAATTGAAAAAAAAGAGGATATGATCAAGAGAATACCAACACATAATTTGTGCAGCTATTGTATTGGCGGTACGGGAAAGAGATTTGTCTCTCAGGAAATTGTCCAAGAGTGTGCTTGTTACGTTCGAAATCTTACAGAGTCGGAATTTTTGAATGAAGCGAGCAAGCGGAATGTCGTCCAGTGTATACCTTTTTCCATTCACCTTTCAAGGTGTTTTTGTTGGCTATCCACAGGGTGAGGTCCATGTTGCTGCTCAGTACAGCGAGGATACATCTAGACCATATTAAAAGTCAATCACGGAGATAGAAGCCATGCACGGCGGACGGAGGGCTGACCCAGCATCTGGTGTGATGTGGCTAGGTGAAAGCGTCATAGCCCAGACACTGATGTCCATAGAGCCCAATGATGTTGCACCCCAGTCTATATGCAAAGTCAAATAGTTCAAGTAATAGCTGAGAACTTCGAACGACGAGTGTGTCCAACCTTGCGAAAAATCAGTCCATCTACACGCATCGGTTTTATCAAAGGCTATCATAGTCCTGAACCACCCCAACGATGGCCTATCGTCCGAATCCTCGTCTACAGACGATTTCAATACCGAGTTTGTGTCAAAATTGATGCCAAGTTCTGGAGTCTGGGTACTTTGATCAATTTTCTGGCAAGAAAGCTCGGAAAAGCCAAAAAGGTAATGGTATGCAAGTGTCTCCCTTCCCTTACCATAATGTAGACAGCTGATTTCGAAGTGAAGAATGCCTGCCCATCCTCAGACCATTGAAGACACGTCACTGAAGGTGATGTGATGACTGTAGGCACGCTCAAGGACGTGTATATGGGCGGGGAGTCCATCCTATCAACGGCTCTCCGTCTAATCGTAGTGGGTGGCGCTTAACGATAGCCTCTGAGGCAATCCACTGCAAAAAGCGCCGTCTGGCCGCTAACGGGAATCAGCAGATAAGTACCTTTTGTTCGCTTTGAACGTCGAATATTTCAATGGGTGGTCAAGGCAGCAGTTGAGGCACGTTCGCGAATGCGCGTGGGAGAATGTAGCCTCGGCCTTTGATCCGATATATCGTTGTTACTTGTATGATTAATATTAAGTTCTCGTTGCATTTTATGGGGTGGGATCTCTGACATTGAACCATGGTGCTGTGGACAGGACTATGTACTATGTACTTATCACAGTCACTACTGGCTCTACACTGGTCTATGCACCTTGAGATCGGCTGCTTACGGGTTAAACTAGGATTACTTAGATTAATGCTGTATCACATACATCTCAGAACCGACGCTCCTATCTAGGGACCGGCCGTGTAATACACTTCTTTCCAATACCAAGGCAACTCAATCTTGCATTTCCAAGCAGAGTCCAACAATTTTGAGCTCAATGATAGTGAGAAATTTTAGGGTAGATACAGTGTTTATTACTCTACCCTCCGGACGCTCCGTGCCTGTCCAGAACACTCATGCACAATACCTTACGCCGATCTCTGAGGCAGTTTTCTCCTTGTTTCATTTCTACACCTTGCCTCGAGATTTTCACAGCCCCTTGTATTAGGGCACGCACTGTTAAGACCTCTTGCAGATTGATTGTCCATTCGGAGCCAAGAATTAGCATAGGTTGGTGCGGATGGCAAAAACCTACATTCTAAAGTTTTATTGAAAAGACCGTCGAAGGGCGCATTTCAAATTCGGTGATAAGATAGGTCCGGGTGAATATTCTGTACTAGGATTGGGCGGATGTTCCAGTCGGCTGGCTTCCAGATAAACTGGTAATTGATCGAAGTGCATAAAAATCTTTGAGCCTACTACTGACACTTGCACACTACTCATACGTTGCTGTGAAGGCACTCACAGATCGCTATAACGTATCTTATCGGTCTCAATGGGAACAAAGCTTCATGCTTGCTTACCGGTGACTCACCCACTGACTCCCCTCGCCTCATTCCATTAGTAGGTCATTCGATGATTTTCTTATATCCGGTGCTGGCTCTTGGACAGCATTACTTCACTCCAATCTATGGTAGTGTCTTTCAGGGATGCAGAATAAATATATACAACATCATGGTCGGTTCCCTCTACTATGGGCTAAACGTGCTCTCCATGTTCTTCGTGGCATTGCCTACGCTCATAGTCGTGACATAATTGATACATCAAACTCAACAATGTGTTCTTCGATTACGCCCCGGGCCATGACTTCTTCCGAGATTGACTTGTGGCTGGAGAATAATTCACCCCAGCGCCATCCTCCGGAAATGTCAACGGATTACACATGTTTCGTAACCTTTACCCATGATTTTACTTGATGATGCCTTCCGCAGAACCTTTGAAAGGTGTTTGGTATTTGGGGAATGTACGTCAGCTTCTTGTGGCCTAGTTGCTTTTACATGATGTGTTTTGAAAGCTATTCATGCTCAGGCCGAATATTCTATCAATATTTTTCCACAACGTGCCCCCGAAATATCCCCTGGTGCAGACTGGAACCAAAAGGTAAATATATACAGCTTTGGCACTAATACTATGGTATGTTCTCTTGGGTTTGAGTTTGCTGTTGGTGAACGTTTGTTCCAATACCAATACAATTAGGCACTCAACCTCCATAAAATTGAAAACATATTCTTTGAGATGATTTGCTTAACTGGTGGCAAAACTTTCCATGCAGAACAGCTCAATATTTCGCCGCAGGCAGGGGAATATTCTAATGCAGAACTCTTGATCTTGTGATTGATCATATTCTTGAAGGTATCCTCGACAAGAACTCAGAAGGCTGGTTTCTTCGACATCATGATAGGGTGATGAAATTTGATCTAAAGAAGAGTCGGCAACGGCTGGCGAAATTCTTGCGTTGCATCAGCAAAACCTGGGTTTTGCTCCCAGAGCTGATAGCACGAAAGGACACCATTTATACTTGACAGAGCTGGAGACCTCTGGACAGAGCCAAC